>OZ034979.1:40027983-40240483 GCA_964030785.1 Siderastrea siderea
AATAAAAAAAGGAAACAGAAAACCTTTATATTGTGTTTGTGGCAACGAAATAAAAAAAGTATCGGCCACTTGAACTGGCGAGGGGCGGCGCCGCCTATTTCCGTTTCGTAAACGGTCGTTGCCATTTTTGACGGTCGTTGTCATCATTGGTTACCAAGCCTTTTGTTATGGTAGATGTAATATATGCTCTGGATTAAGTCACAATAAGGTAGCAAATACGTTTTTAAATAGTCTTAGAAGGAACAAAGTTTAAGCCCAAGTTGAATTTACGTTAAAAGTTCTGGAAAGGGTTAGGGTCACCTATTATAGATGTATCAGTTATGAAAGACAGTTAATTATAATACATACTTGAATTTTTCGGAATTGTGGCGGATTGGCGTGGTAGTGTAGTGGTAAGGGAGAGCGATTGGCATACGAAAGGACCGGGTTCGAATACGGGTTGTGAATATCTTTCTTTTTAGTAGAAAACTTTCGATTACAGTTCAAAAATTTTCTAAGTGTCCTAAAAATGGCAACGACCGTTTACGAAAGGGAAATTTGCGGCGGCGCCGGGAGGCCAGAAAGCGCGCGAAAAATTTTCGGTCGACCGGAAATAAAATTGCACATGCAGGGCAACCGCGTATCATAGCAACGAGATACTGTAATGGGCCCTTAAGTCAATTTCGTCTGATGCTACCAGCATCTGTCATAAAACATCTATCAAATTGAATGTTCCATGTTATCGATATATTATACCCAGTACATTGTTTCAAGATTTGCTTTAGTTATTTGCTTCCTGTTCCAACAGAAATTAGCGAAAACGGATCAAATAAACGTGTTTGTTAGGCGAAATTGGAAGGAATTATGGTACTTTCTCGAGTTCAATCTTTTTTTAACTACTGGGCTGAGCTCTTCCATGGAACTGACGAGGGCAAGCTCCAGAACAACACACCAAAAAAAATCAACGCTGTAAACACTGTTAAAGTAACACGATCAAGGAAAGCCGTACTGTTGGTTGTGGGTAGATTTATTTCATGAACAGGCTGTAAAGTGAGACATTAATAATTAAACACTGATAACAAGGCATTTGCGAAATGGTTAACTGTGTCAATACATTTGCTAAATGGTTTACGAATTAAACAAGATCTTATCGTAGTGATATCCTAACGTCATGATATCATGATATCATGATATCACGATATCATGATATTACAAGTAGGCAGATATCATGATATCAGTATTTTCCAAATGCGGGAAAAAGTAAACGACCAAGACAACCAACGGTCATTCGACTGAATTTATCAGGTATCAAATTTTGACGCTAAGTTGTAACTGCAATAATCGCAAATCACATAGCAACAATTAAGGTTTAAGGATGTCTCAATAGGTCGATTGGTAATCTAGGTAAGCACCCTGCAGGAGAAATAGTAAGTTGAACTTTGAAATTCCCTGTCGAAGTTTTCTTCGTCATTAACTAAAGAACATTTCGCCAAATTTCACGAAAAATTGTCAAATCTTCAAACCACTAGATCTCTAAATCCGTTCATATTCGCAAACGTCTGAGGGTTAGGCTGAGGTAAGCTCGCAGACAGACATTTCACGCCTTCTGGCGTAATCAAAAGTGAAAGCACGTAATACACATGGAGAAGTGATAAAAAAACGTTTCTTCCTGTTTGTAGGGGTACGAAAGTGAAACTAAACCAGAAGCATTTGAAAGAACAGTGGAGAAAAAAGAACAAGAACTGTAAGATCGAGTTTTCTTTGTTAATTTCCCCATGGCACACAAGGAAGGTCAAACGATATATCAAACAGTGAGGGGTTAGTATAGTTCAAGCTGGAAACGCCACAAAAAAAAAAAGAAAGAAAGAAAGAAAGAAAGGGCCTTTTATCTTTCCATATATCCCCAAATTTTCTGCCTTGTTCCCACGGTCGGTATTTGGTCGAACGCGGTGGGCGCAGAGATGGGACTGTTACATCAGTTGATGCATGGTATTGTTTTGAGATTGAAAGGGGGGGGGCACTTGATACGCTTTTATTTAAAAAAATTAAAAAACATTGGTAGGTATCTAGCAACCTATGTGGCATTGTTAGGTATTGAAAAATGGGATCCCTTTAGGGGGGTTCCCAATTGGACATTGATTTGCATCAATGTAGGGGTAAAATGGGGTGTGTGTATTGGGGTGGTTGTTGTGAGTAGTAAAATAAACATATAAATTTATTAGGGTTATATGTTAATTGAGGGAGCGACCTCTGCAAAGCAGCACACTGCCAGCTCAATACAAAAGAAATATAAAAAAAATTCAAAAATTAAATTAAATTAAATTTAAGTGGCGTTAGGAGTTAAGCGAGCTATATAAGTGTAATGGACCAGTCATAATATCTAGAGGTAATGGTAAAGGATCTGTGCGTTTACTTTGTGTGGACGAGATCTGGTAGACATGTGATAGTTGTGTGAAATTTGGCTTATTGTGTAGTGTATGTAGTTTTGTTTGTGTATGTAGAGTAAATATTGATTAGGTGGATAATTTTCTTAGAGTGAATGATCTATAAACATGTGTAATTATGTGGTCTTGCGATTTCAGCATTCTTTCCTAAGGAACCAGTAAAATATATAGAGTATCAGCATAAAAGATTTTCGTTCTTACGTTTATCGTAATTTCAATTTTCATCCACATGAATAAGTAACAGTTTTTTACAAAAATGAACAAGTTTTGTACATTAATTATTTGCTGAGTATCTCTTTCGTCCATTTAATAATCGCCAGTCTTGGTGTAAAATGTCAAAATAAAACCAAATGTCTGCCTTTCTTTCTCTGTTGCTAAATAAAAAATCCATTTGCCGGGCTCTTTTTTCTTCTTTTCGTTCATTCCCCCAATATTGAGACGTAAATACCCATTCTGCTATAATATTTGGGGAGCGTCCATTGCCAATGAAGAATAGAAACACCTTGAATTTATCTTTATCGGTAATGGGTTTTTTGCCAGAAAATACGTTTGATGTCGGAAGGCCAGGAATTGAGAGGATAGAATGCATCGCCGTTGATAGAGTGGAAGAGGTCTTGTCGTTTCAGGATGGTGGTAGATTTGGAGTTGTTAGAGAAGTTTGATTGGTAGAGGTTGAGGAAGAAATGGTTGTTTGTATGATTCATTAGTGCAGCTTAGTATTAAGATGTCTGTAGAGGATAAGAATTATAATATATAAATATAATTAAAATTTTTTGTTTTTTAGGTAACTGAGGTCAAAAAGAATAATTGAAGGAGAAGACAGGAATGAAATGGAGAAATAAAACAGAAAATGTGATATACGATAAAATTTGTCGTTAGATGGAGACAGAGAGAGAAAAATCCGAAAGGACTTCTCACATAGGATATAAGATTAAGGATGCATCGACACCGTGGCTCCTGTAATATTGTGAGTCGTCAGGGGCAAAGCACAACTGAGCAGGGATGTGTCTAGTCCGGCGCCAGACCTTTGCCCGACATCCCCGTGTCGAGTCCTGGAAAAACAGATTAAGGAGAACGAGGGATATATAGCAAGAGGCAAGAAAGTGTAAGACGGTAGCAAAAGAAAAGAGTATGGTGGTCGGTAGAAAAACCGACTCTTCCAGATAGAAACAGCAAATACGTATAAGAACCAAAAATAAAATAATAAAGAAGAAGAAGAAGAAGAAGAAGAAGAAGAAGAAGAAGAAGAAGAAGAAGAAAAATAAAATTAATTAAAATTGTTTGAATCGAAATTTATTGTATAATTTATTTATATAAACATGGGTCGGGTGCTGAATTTATGGGAGACAAACAATGCAGTTTAGGAACCCCGTTTGAGGTGAAAGAACAGTAACAATTAAAAGCGAAACACTATGCAAAGTCCGAAAATTTTTCATCTCTCCTGCCTCGTGCCACTTTGGAGATCCCGCTTGCCGCCGCTTCTTCCCTCCCCTCCCATAGACTTCCCGTCCCCTCTTCTCTCCCCTCCCATAGACTTCCCATCCACTCCTGATCCTCTTCCCTTACCATAGTTTATCGCTCACACAGGAACGATGGAAGACGCACTGAATGAAACGTGGACGTTTTTAAAGAAAGATTTTTGCAAACTCTTCGTTTTGCTGTGGACGATTAAAAACGGAGGCTTTGAATAACAAGAATAACATTGAAACGCGGCTTAGCTGCGTCACAATGTTTACACATATCCCTAGGTTTAGCTAAGCCACGATTCAGAAACACCCATCAGTTATATCACTTGTTCGCGGTTAGTTCAAAGCCTCATTGTAAGTATTTTTCTGACGAGGCAGAAACCAATTTTTAAACCTTTTGGAGGAATTTAATGGCACCCAACAATTGTTCCCGATTATGGCTCCTGATTGGGTTGTTATTTCACCTCGGTTGAGAGCTTCCTTGAGTGTAACCGCTGTCATCTTGGTATAAGAAACGCCACTGTAAATCAACTGCTGCAGAATTACCAGAGTAAATCACTTTTACCACTAGCTTGTGTATACAACTTGTTCAATATCTTGAGTGCACTTTGAGCTTTTAATTTTTTTTCCTTAGAAAGTTTAATTTTAGGAATACTAATCCCTAATTTAATTGAAGAAAAAGAAAATTTTAAAAATTCCCTTCAACCTAGGGCCACAAATTTGCGTTCCAGTTTAGATTACAATAGATTACAGGCAGCCCAAGCTCACGTCTCGAGAAAGCGCAAACTAAATGATTTATCATTCCATTCATAGAAGCGTTGTGTGAGTCAGGACGTGACCTTTTAACAAAAGCAGTTTTGGGTTACACGCCCATTGTTGGATGAATGAATGAATGAATGAATGAATGAATGAATGAATGAATGAATGAATGAATGAGTGACTGAGGGAGTGAGTGAGTGAGTGAGTGAATGAATGAATAAGTTAGTAACTTTATTTAAGTGTCAAAGTGCAATCAGTAAATTAATAAATTTGTTTCGACGAAAAAACATCTACAACTCTAAAACTTAAAGATGACAATAAAAACCCATACAGTAACAGAGGGTACACATATAAAAGCATCATGCATTACATATACTACACTTAGAGCAAGCATCCTTCATCAAAACAGTCAGATCTTTTTCTCTTATTCTCTTTCTAAAATTGTCGATAGTTGGTCTCTTTCTGTCACTAGAGCTTAGTCTCGAACAAGGGTAGGGACCAAGATATCTACCAGACTGTTTGCCGTAGCGAACTGAGCGGAAACGGGGTAGAACAAAGTCAGCATTCCTCAGGGAGCAGCCCTTATTCGGGTTAGGGTTAGAAAGGGTTAGGGTTAAAAAGATCCAATATAGAATCAGGTACAAGGCCATTCTGTACTTTAAACGTTAAGATGGCTATGTCTTGGAGAGCCGCCTGTTGTAAAGAGACTGGAGCCTTGCGCAACTTAGGAGAGCAGCATAAGTGTCTGTCTTTGAGTTAATAATGGCTCTTAGAGCACGTTCCTTTACCCTTTCAAACTTGCGCTTGTACGACAGTTTACAAAGGTGTCATACTGTCTAAAAGTACGTCAAATGCGAAAGTAGTGGAGATTGATATAAGTAGAGTTTGGCCTCCGTGCTATCACGTTGCGAAGTCTCATTAGTACCCCAACTTTCTGGCTAGCTTTATGCCTATATCGCTAATATGATCTCGGAAGGAAAGCTCACTATCCATGTTAAATCCAGGGATCTTTAAGTTCCCATTTGGTTTAATTTGTTGATTTTCAATTTTCAGAGTGCAGGTATCCCTGTGTCGTTATCATCCTAAATTTGGTATTTGTTCGGATTGGGAGTTTAACAAGATAATGAAAGGGAACTAGTCTTATACCCATGTTGTACAGTACAAATCACGTCCCAGAAGGGGGGTGGGGTGGGGGGGGGGGGGGCACAGCAAACACACCCACAGAAACTTACTTGCAGGATACGACTTTAAAATCCTGCGTTAAATAATGTGTTCTGTTTAATTTTGGGGCTCACGGATTTAACGTTAAATCCGTTTTTCTTATTTTACGATGCTGTAAGTCGAAAATATACATTATGGATACTGATTTATGGTCTAATTCGCTTTTAAATCTATGGGGAGCATCATATTTCAATTAGCACTCAATTTAAAATGTTTGTTCTTTGTACTTTTGACTATTAAACAGCCTCGAAAACTAACAGAAACGTTTCTAGATCAAAACGCCAAACGGCCCCATATCCATACTATGTACAAGCTTATCCGACTCTAAATTGTTGAGTGTATGTAATTGTAGGCCAGACAGTCCCCCAAAACAAGTTTTTGTAGTTGTACTTACGAAGTCGCCCCTCGCTTGAATCAAAAACGAAACTTGTAAATGATCCTTTTATACCCGAAACAGTAAGCCTACGCCATTTACCTTCGTTATTCTACGACAGTAATTTTTACCAGGGTGTTTCTTATGGTAGGTTCGACAAACGAAGCACTCGTAAACCATTAAGACGGAAGCACAAAGCTTCCCAGCTCTAAAACGAAGCAACCTGAACTCGAAAACGAAACACGCGTCCTAACTCGCAACCGAAGCACCCTAACTGATCGAGAACGAAGCACCCTACTGGCTCTAAAACGAAGCAACCTGCACTCGAAAACGAAACAAGCGTAATAACTCGAAACCGCAGCACCCTAACTCAAGAACGAAGCACCCTACTGGCTCAAAAACGAAGCACTCGGAACTCGAAACCGAAGCACCCTACTAGTACTACTGGCTCGAAAACGAGGCTCTCTGAACTCGAAAACGAAGTAACCTTAAACTCGAACACCAACACTAAATACACTTAGACTGCCAAAATAGGAATTCAAAAGCGTATACTCTAATAAGGCTTTCAGCAGAATCTTTGGAAAGGAAATAAGAACATTCAATAATATTAACACTTGATATGTCGATTTGAATGCTGCATGGACAATAGTCTTGCAGAGTGCTAACCACACCAGGTAAATAAATAAGCTTAATGGTAACAACGGTCTGCTTCGAAACAATAATAAATGGATGAGACAAACTGGCCCACTACTTGCACATCTTTTCTTAATTGCACTCGAGGTTTTATTAATTCACATCCGTGACAGCTCAAGCATTTCTGGTATAAAAATCGGTTCAGTTTCTGGCGTTTCTGACGTATCAATCTTTATTCAGGTGTGTGGGTGGTGTCTGCATGTGTGCACGGTGAAACCACATCAAGAGTGTCTCGTTTTAGAGTTTCAAGGTGCTTCGTGCTTCGGTCTTCGTTTTCGAGTGCCTCGTTTTTTATATTACTTGTTTCTTATATCGAGGTGACAGGTTTACCGTGGTTAAAAGGCCACGTGAACGCAGCTAACGGTTTGTATTCAAAGAAAATCTACGAAATACAAAACTTTATTCTTTCATAAATTTACTGATTGATTTATTTTTATTTTTTTAGGCAAACTCTATCTCTCAAACTTGAGGATGATTCGGGTTACAGTTATGGTATTTGGGCGTCGCCCTTGGATCGAGGGTGATAAAAAACAATATAATGAAATCACAGAACACGCGGGTTTTGAAAGGAAAAATGGGACTAGAATTCCCCTTTCCTGTGGTTGGAAAATCAAATTGGATTCAACTTGACTGGAGTTGTTTTTGCATTCTCATGTTGTCTCCACATCAGTCTTTTGACGTAACGCTGAACTCTGGACTTTCTTCATCAGATTTAAATCTTTCTCCTTTTACTGTAAATTTAGGTTGAAGAAAGAACGCAAGGGAGTCTTTCTAAAAGAGACAAATAACTGTATTTTCCTCATTAACATCAGCAGAATCACGTGTTAGTATGCTATCCACGTGGCTATCAAGACCGATTAATAATAAGCCAAAAGTGGCATACGTAGTGACAAGTGCCAAAAAATCTGACAGGCATTTAAAATTATGGCTCCACTTTTTGTGAGGAGCGCACATCAACTAGAGTCTCCACATGGAGCCCACGCGACTTTGTGCTCGTGTGTAGTTTAACTGAGTTTATAGGAAATACATGAGGATGCAGAAAAGTTTCTATATCAGCTCGAAAAATAGCAAAAACGCGGATGGAAAACAATCATTTTCCTAAGAATTACTTACTTATTTCTCCATTATGAGTACTGATATTGTGTAATTATGTTATTCAAAAGCACTGTTCCTCCAAAAAAGGTTCAAATAATCCAGGTAAAAATAATGCCAGCAACAACACTTTCCCTTATCCCCATGCAGACATTATTTAGGTTCAACGAGCAGTCTCTGTCCTCTTCCACGAACTTATAACCTATCCAGAGGTAACAATGGAGGACAAATACATTCGGCAGATAAACACAAGAAACGCCTGCTTCATCGCTGGATGTATAAATATTTATTAATAGACTCTGGAGCGGATACCTTGGCATTGGATACCTTGGCATTTTGCAAACTTCAACCGAAAACTACTGCCATTGGCAAATCATTGCAACCCAGATTTCTACGTGGATCATGCGGTGAAGCGCTCGACTATAGGTGCGGTGGGGGTTGGGGGGAAGTGTGTGTAGGTTCAGTTTTTCTAAAAGCTACAAGGTCATTAAAGTCCAAAACTAAAGTCAAAACACATCATCGCCTGGCTGTAAGACTGAATTAAAAATTTACACTAATCCTGAGTTAACTTAATCCTGCTTTGAACAACCGCGCCCAGTGTAGAGAGAGGTAATGTAGGGAAAAGGTTCTTGTCTAAGAGAGCAAAATGATAAAATACAGAGACTAAGCCGACTTTACGATCAAAAGTCAGAACAAAACTCTAATGTGCCATGTTGTGTTTGATAGATCCGCTTTACAGAATGACTGCAGGCGTAAGAGATCGCAATTTTTTGGTTTTCACGGCTACACTTACTTCGTTTTGGTTACTCCCCTCCCCCAAATCCCCTGCGAACCTCTGCAGAGGAGAGAGCCTTAAAACCAGTGCGCCTCCAAGGAAACAACATAACAAGATGCGGTAGCTTTAAATTAGCCTGCGCGCAGGCTTCTCCTACGTATACTTCCTTTGCTTCACGCAGAAAAGGGACGTCGCGTAAGGCAAACGAAATAGAAGTCTGCGCGCAGGCTACTTATCTTCCCCCGAATTCATGAGCTGCTGTTGGCTCACCAATAAAAGTTAGCTGAGCGTATGTTGCAGTCTAGAAGACCAGTTTGTCCCTCCAAAAAACAAACTAAATTTAATTTTCTATGTCAAGAAAGTTTGAGATAGCATTTTGCCAAAGAAACCTCTTTTTTTCATGGCACATGTCACAAATCTATCTGAATATTTCAATATCTCAGGCGACTTAATGTTTTTATATTACCCTGGATTCTCTTAGCTAATCGGGTCCCCCTGTCAAAAACTCAAGGTTAATTAGCTTACAGATGTTACATATTTTCCCCTGCTAAGGTGAATCCCCACTCTTAGAGGCTGTGCTTCTCACATAAATATTACGAAAGTAATTATGTAATTTTCACGTCTTTATTATTGCACCAGTTGACAGCTATTATGCAGGTTTTGCTGAATCTTAGATATGTTTTACATCAATTCTGAAATCTAAAAGCAAAGCATGAGTATTCTTGTTGCAAACTTCCCTACATTAATTTTTACTTGGAATTGCAACAACGATGATGCGTACCTGCTTTCTGGTCAAAACCTATAATCTAGAAGAATGTGTCCGTAGCTTTTTTGGTTGGCAGCTCAAACCAAAACAAATTAATACCCATGAGTTGCTGGGTAATTTCACAAATGTGTAGTATGTTATGTTCCTAGTTGCAAATAAGACTTCTGTACATAGTATGTTGTGTTTTAAAGGTAATAAAGAGTATTAAAATAAGAAATGAGTTGCAAGGTAATATTTTAGTAATAACTATGGGCAATTTTCCTGTACACCAAAAGTGAAGCAATTCCAACCTAGAATGTAATATATACCTCAATTACTTTTGTAAAGGTGATTCACGAAACTAAAAAGAACCACCTGAATTCGATAGGGAGTAATGAACATGAGTACATCGTCAAATCTTGCCTGCTCCAACCTTCATGGTGACCTGGCCTCTTCTTTCATTATCAAAATGGAAAGTGGCAATTTGCCACTCCCTTCTGGTCTTGGTAAAACACCTGCAACTAAAAAAAAACCCAATAAAAATAAGCAAGCAAACACAGAAAAAAAATTTTACGCTGGATAATCACTGGGAACACTGTATATATCAGGAATTGAAATGAATGCGTTAACCTTGGTTTGGTTCAGCTACACTAATTCTCTTAAAGTTTAAAACCACTCCCACTTTCTTAATATTGTACTGATTGAAATTTTCTTGCGCTTTTTAACGGCTCTAGACATCTATGTAACTATGTAACGTCCTTTCTTCAGCCTTTTATAGCAAATCAGAACTGAGATTTGTTGTTGGTGACGTCACTAGCTCGAACCTCGTTTTGTGTCCCTAGATAAGACACATTGCTTCAAAGTATCTTTCCACATGTAGACATATGAATGGCTATTAGAGCCGAACGGGTGGGAAGAGGGGGGATTTGTTTCCCTTCACCCACGCCACCCCCCTCCCCTCATCCCCGTCTTAACATTCTTTTTGTTTACAAAAGAGCTAAAAAAAGCCTTAGTGCTACTTGAGAAAGGAATGATAGTTTTAAAGAAAAGGGTTACACTGTTATCATCCAAAAACCTAAGCCTAAAGGTAACCTTAGTGGTCATTTAACAAACCAACAGTCTTCTAGGTATCTTGCTCTAAATAAGGCCTGAAACAGACAACTTAAGGTAGGATAGGACTTACCAGAGGACCAACGATAATAGGAAGCCTTAAACTAAATTCCTGACGACACTCTATAGACCTTTTTGGTCTACTGCCGAAAAAAATGTACATTCCTAATGAATTATCTTAGACGTTTTCAAATATTTATAAATCCAAAATATGTAATATGACATAAATTATTTCTACTAACCTTTACTTTTTGAAATCAAATCTCACGTTATCTCCAATCAGCATAAAAGGCGCCCACTGTCCCACATCAGAATAACCGTTTCCTCTCATCCATTTCATGGCCTGGTGAAGAGATTCACTGGCACTTTCCCCAAGAACAAGATGCTCGTAGAAACGACTCATGAACTGCTCTGTTGCTTCGTCTTGTAAAGCCCACAGGGCCACCAACACGGAGCGTGCACCGGATCCTAAGAACGCTCGAGCGATTCCAACAACTCCCTCGGATCTGATCTGACGACGTGCACTGTGACAACAACTAAGGACTACCAGTTTGGCTCTCAGTCGAACTTGTGAAATTTCAGCCATCGTCAATAAGTATTCTTGTTCTTGTGGAATCCTATAAGTGGAGCGTGAAGGGGCAAGAGCAATTTCTCCTCTTTCAGCATTACCGTGAGCAGCAAAATGTATCAGACTCACTGAATGAATGCTTTGAAGAACCGCCTGCTTAGTTGCGTGCTCTCCCAACAATGGCTGAGCTCCAATCAGTCGTCCAATCATCTCTGCTTCTTTTCTTGCACCGGGGAGTGGACATAATTTCTCGACAGATCCCTTGTAATACACGCGACTAACATTAGGCTCACCCACTATCAGTGCACCAGTCTGACTGTGATAATCTGCTGGACTGTTCTGAATGAGCTGGAGAGTTGTCAAAGAAGGGACAATGCGGATCCTGAACGACTCTGATAAATACTTCGTATTTTCATCCTTTAGCGCTGCAAATGGAACTCTGAAGAAGACACGATCAGGAACAATGATGATTTCGGGTTCCCCAAGTAAGTCAGCCACAGGAGCGATGATCATCTGGTAACACTGAGGAAGAGTCGGCGGTTCCAGGTGCTGATTTTCATCTTCCTCCTGTTCTACAAGGCGGGAAGCATCCAAGGAATTTTTCTCCCATGATACATGTTGCAGGTGACCATCGTTTGTAGAAAACAACGATCGATCCTCGCAGTCGTTGTGTGGTAAAATATGAAAGTTCCTAAGGGCTATGTCCTCAAAAACATTACCCAAAGATGGCACTTTTTTGTTACTAAAACAGTCACTGATATCTACTTGTCGTAAAACTATCCCTGTGCTTGGCTTAAGAATCCACAAGAATATTTGTTGTCCATAATAGGAAATGTACAGGCAAGTAGAGTTACTTTCTTTCTTCATGATCTTCTCAATACCAACCAATGACTGTGGGTTAACTGATATTTCTTTCTCCAGCAAGTACTGAGCTGACATTATGTCTGCCAGGGCTCTCGCCCTTCCAAGCTCCACAACGTAAAGAGATTCACAAGGTTTCCCAGAAGCACAATACAATGCACTTAGCAACAGATAGCAAGAACCACGCTTGTCTAAAAGAGAGATCTTATATTCGTCGACGTTTCTTAAAAAACCTCGTATTTTCTCTAACAATCCAATGCTCAGAGAGAGGCTCGACACAGCTTCGTGGATGTTTCCTTCCAACAAAAAGGGCCATGCCATGTTAGCGTGGCATTGAAACTGCACAAGCATGTATCCATTGGCTTTGCTTATTGTAAGACATTTTTTATAGCATTCCTTAGCCTTGACATATTCACCAAGATATGTAAACATAGTTCCTAGGTTTCCGTAAACTGTTGCTTCTCCTTCTTTGTCCCCAATTTCTTTTCTGATCACAAGTGCTTTCTGATGATATTCTTCAGCCTTGACATATTCACCAAGTGATTGAAACACAGTTCCTAGGTTTCCGTAAGATGATGCTTCTCCTTTTTTGAAACCAATTTCTTTTGTGATCACAAGTGCTTTCTGATGATATTCTTCAGCCTTGACATATTCACCAAGAGATTGAAACACAGTTCCTAGGTTTTCGTAAGATGATGCTTCTCCTTTTTTGAAACCAATTTCTTTTGTGATCACAAGTGCTTTCTGATAATATTCTTCAGCCTTGACATATTCACCAAGAGATTGAAACACAGTTCCTAGGTTTCCGTAATCTGCTGCTTCGCCTTGTTTGTCCCCAATTTCTTTTGTGATCACAAGTGCTTTCTGATGATATTCTTCAGCCTTGACATATTCACCAAGAGATTGAAACACAGTTCCTAGGTTTCCGTAAGATGATGCTTCTCCATCTTTGTCCCCAATTTCTTTTGCGATCACAACTGCTTTCTGATGATATTCTTTAGCCTTGACATATTCACCAAGAGATTGAAACACAGTTCCTAGGTTTCCGTAACATGATGCTTCTCCTTTTTTGTCCCCAATTTCTTTTGTGATCACAAGTGCTTTCTGAAGATATTCTTCAGCTCTGACATATTCACCAAGAGATTGAAACACAGTTCCTAGGTTTCCGTAACATGATGCTTCTCCGTTTTTGTCCCCAATTTCTTTTCTGATCACAAGTGCTTTCTGATGGTATTCTTCAGCCTTGACATATTCACCAAGAGATTGAAACACAGTTCCTAGGTTTCCGTACGATGATGCTTCTCCGTTTTTGTCCCCAATTTCTTTTCTGATCACAAGTGCTTTCTGATGATATTCTTCAGCTCTGACATATTCACCAAGAGATTGAAACACAGTTCCTAGGTTTCCGTAAGATGATGCTTCTTCTTGTTTGTCCCCAATTTCTTTTCTGATCACAAGTGCTTTCTGATGATATTCTTCAGCCTTGACATATTCACCAAGAGATTGAAACACAGTTCCTAGGTTTCCGTAAGATGATGCTTCTCCTTTTTTGAAACCAATTTCTTTTGTGATCACAAGTGCTTTCTGATGATATTCTTCAGCCTTGACATATTCACCAAGAGATTGAAACACAGTTCCTAGGTTTCCGTAAGATGATGCCTCTCCTTTTTTGTCCCCAATTTCTTTTGTGATCACAAGTGCTTTCTGAAGATATTCTTCAGCCTTGACATATTCACCAAGACATTGAAACACAGTTCCTATGTTTCCGTAAGATGATGCTTCTCCTTTTTTGTCCCCAATTTCTTTTGTGATCACAAGTGCTTTCTGAAGATATTTTTCAGCCTTGACATATTCACCAAGAGATTGAAACACAGTTCCTAGGTTTCCGTAAGATGATGCTTCTCCATTTTTGTCCCCAATTTCTTTTGTGATCACAAGTGCTTTCTGAAGATATTTTTCAGCCTTGACATATTCACCAAGAGATTGAAACACAGTTCCTAGGTTTCCGTAAGATGATGCTTCTCCTTTTTTGTCCCCAATTTCTTTTGTGATCACAAGTGCTTTCTGAAGATATTTTTCAGCCTTGACATATTCACCAAGAGATTGAAACATAGTTCCTAGGTTTCCGTAAGATGATGCTTCTCCTTCTTCGTCCCCAATTTCTTTTGTGATCACAAGTGCTTTCTGAAGAAATTCTTCAGCCTTGACATATTCACTAAGAGATTGAAACACAGTTCCTAGGGTTCCGTAAGATGATGCTTCTCCTTTTTTGTCCCCAATTTCTTTTGTGATCACAAGTGCTTTCTTTCTGATAGTCTTCAGCCTTGACATATTCACCAAGAGATTGAAACACAGTTCCTAGGTTTCGGTAAGATGATGCTTCTCCTTGTTTGTCCCCAATTTCTTTTGTGATCACAAGTGCTTTCTGAAGATATTTTTCAGCCTTGACATATTCACCAAGAGATTGAAACACAGTTCCTAGGTTTCCGTAAGATGATGCTTCTCCTTTTTTGTCCCCAATTTCTTTTGTGATCACAAGTGCTTTCTGCTGATATTCTTCAGCCTTGACATATTCACCAAGAGATTGAAACACAGTTCCTAGGTTTCCGTAAGATGATGCTTGTCCTTGTTTGTCCCCAATTTCTTTTGTGATCACAAGTGCTTTCTGAAGATATTTTTCAGCCTTGACATATTCACCAAGAGATTGAAACACAGTTCCTAGGTTTCCGTAAGATGATGCTTCTCCGTTTTTGTCCCCAATTTCTTTTCTGATCACAAGTGCTTTCTGAAGATATTCTTCAGCCTTGACATATTCACCAAGAGATTGAAACACAGTTCCTAGGTTTCCGTAATCTGTTGCTTCTCCTTGTTTGTCCCCAATTTCTTTTCTGATCACAAGTGCTTTCTGATGATATTCTTTAGCCTTGACATATTCACCAAGTGATTGAAACACAGTTCCTAGGTTTCCGTAAGATGATGCTTCTCCTTGTTTGTCCCCAATTTCTTTTGCGATCACAAGTGCTTTCTGATGATATTCTCCAGCCTTAACATATTCACTCGTAAAATAAAAGACCGTTCCTAGGTTTCTGTAACATACTCCTTCTCCAAATTTGTTCCCACTTTCTGTCATGAGGGTGAGCGCTTTTCTGTAAAGCTCGGACGCCTGTTTATATTTACTTTGACGTTCAAACAATTGCGCCAGTTTTAAGCTAACTTTTCCTTCTTTGTCTTTTCTGTCACTCTCGCTGAGTAAGACCAGCAACTTCCTGCCGCATTTTATCGCACTTGTGAGATCATTGATAACATTGTAACCCCTAAATATTTGAGCATATATGAAAATGCGAACTTCTTTGACAAATTCCTTTTCTTTGTTTAGAGCTTTGCTGTTGAGGAAAATTAAGCATTCCCTGCATAACGCGATGGCTTTTAATACACGATTGGTGTTGAGAAGGAAGGCAGCAACGAGCAATCCAGTAAAAATGGCTTGTAGTACTTCGTCTATGTTTTCCATGACAGTCTTTTCTAGAAGCCAAAGAGACAAAAATGAAACAAATGAGAAGAAATTCAGTTTTGTAGACAGTCCAGTCATTAAGCAACCGGATATCTGTATTTGTTTTTAGTGTTATAAAGATAAATGGACATCTCAGAAATAGAACATTAAATTTGCGTCCTGTTTTTGATCTTTGGTGTCCGCCACTCTATTTGTAAAGAGATGAGAGAGCTCCACGCTTACGTATTAAAAATCAAATTTTGTCTTTAAAAGGTGAGGCCCTGTTAAGGGTCTTAGGGGTAAGGGATATTGACCGGCTAGCTCAGTATCAAAATAAAAAGTCGCTTTAACGGTTTGAACCTAAAAGGCCCTTGTAGGAAGGGTAATTAAACTTTGTTTTAGTGTTTCCTTCACCAGGATTAGCTTAAGCCTGATATAACTGTAGGTTAGGAGATGGGTTGAAATTGTTCAAGGTTCTTGAGATTTTAAAGGATACGGCAACCTACCTTCGCGGGAGTCCTTTAAAAAAATTTCGTATGGGCACCAGTTTCAGAGAAAATGTAACAAAATGTTTTACAGTCATTCAAAGAAATCGAGACGCAAATAAACTTTTTCATAACTGGTACTTAACCACAGACGAAATGCGAATTACACGAAGAAAGATGAAAGAAGCCAGGAGACGAAAATTTACAATTTTCTATTTTCGTTTGAAAAACGAGGACTACCCGAATTAGGTAGTGGCAGTGCACGATCGCGATTAATTATACGGACAGCCCGTTGATATCAGGGAGCGCAGGCTCTGATTGGTTCGCCACTAATATACCATCATCTCATATCCTAAGAGTAGAAAACGCGCACGAAATAGATAGCTGAAAGATGCTTTTTTCGCATAAAAGTTACGTTTGGTGAGTTAAAACAGTTGCCATAATCCAAGGGTCTGTCTGTATAATAAAACAATTATTTCACGCCTCGTTGGCTGTGAGCTCATGTACGATTCCATTTCGTGGAATAATTATTAAATATACCTTAGGTAGGGAACCAATCAGATTGTTTTTAAACTTAACATCTTTTGCTAAGTATATTATGAAAATCAATAGAAGTTTATTAAATGACTTAGGCTTGTACGTGACGAAAACATGGCGGAGTTTACAGAGCGTCTTACATTGGAGGATTTTAGAGGACAAAATTGCGCCTTTGTTTGTGACTGGCTGCAAAAGAGAGGGCTGCAAAAGCTTTGCTCCGTATTAATTACGAAGTAATTAATTTCGTAATATTTAGCTGACCCCACGCCATCAATCTTCGCCTTCGAAGGGTAGGCGTTACCGGTAAATAATAATAAATAATATTAATCGATCTTGAGGTCAGAAAAGAATAAGTACAAAATGGAATAACGGCCTCGGTGCTGATCTAACTTAAGTTATATTGATCTATATCGATCTATATATTGAAATGATGACGTTTGCCATCATGTATATACCATCTAGGTTTTTGTGATCAAAGCTTGTCAACTGTTTAAGAGTTTGAGGTTGGTTCTCTTTATAGTGTTTTAATATATGGAATAAAAACTACCTTATGAACGCAGAACTGTCTGCTGAACAAGAAACTAGTCGTATTATTCAGTTTTTTTCGAGCTTGAGTTTAAGTGCATTTGAAAGCTACAACGGTTGAAAATTATGGTCTTCCATCAAAGATCTCCCGGGGGTGGGGGCATTTGATCACCTAAAATGGACCTATGGTGGGGCAGTTGAACGCCTTTTTGGCCTGGGGGAGGGGAATTTGACCAACGCAAATTCCAAAAGTTCAAATGCCCCGGGGTTTGCCCGGGGGGGATGTTGAACCTTCAATTTGACCGGTACATAAATTGTAACTCAAGTAATCTCAAAGAATTACGTTTGAGGATGTTTCAATAGTTCGATTGGTAATCTAGGTACCCACCCTGTAGGAGAAATAGTAAGTTGACCTTTGAACTTCCCTGTCAGAGTTTTGTCCGTAATCAGCTGTGACTTACATTTTTGCCAAACTTCACAAAAAAATTGTAAAATCGAAAGTGAAATTAAGCCAGATCCATTTGAAAGAACAGTGCAGAAATCAATAACAAGAACTGTAAGATCGAGTTTTCTTTGTTAATTTCCCCATGGCGCACAAAGAAGGTCAAACGATATATCAAACAGTGGGGGTTAGCATAGTTCAATCTGGAAACACCAGAAAAAAGAAAGAAAGGGCCTTTTATCTTGCCCCTCAATTGTTTGCCTCGTTTCCGACGGTCGGTAAATTCTCCATCTCTCCTGCCTCGTGCCACTTTGGAGATCACGCTTGCCACCCCCTCTTCTCTCCCCCCATAGACTTCCAGTCCCCTCCTGACCCTCTTCTCTCCCCCCTGCCATAGACTTCCAGTCCCCTCCTGACCCTCTTCCCTCCCCTCCAATAAACTTCCAGTCCCCTCCTGACCCTCTTCCCTTACCATAATTTATCGGTCACACAGGAACGATCGAAGACGCACTGATGAAAACGTAGACGTTTTTAAAGAAAGATTTCTGTAAACGCATCATTTTAAGGTGGACGATTGAAAATGGAAGCTTTTGAATAATAGGAATAACATTGAAACGGGGCCTAACTGCATCACAATGCTCACAAAAATATGCTGTTTACACAAATCCCCAGGTTTATTAGCTAAGCCGCGGTTCAGAAAAACCATCAGTTATACCAATTGTTCGCGGTTAGTAAAGCCATGGCTGAATACCTATCGTATGCAAAGACTTATTGTAAGTATTTTTCTGACGAGACAAAGGCCAATTTTTAATCCTTTTCCACGAATTTAATAACACCCAACGATTAATACGGTTTAGATTGGGTTGTTATTTCACTGGTTGGGAGCTGCCTTGAGTGTAACTGCTATATCACCTTGGTGTAAAAAACGCCACTGTAAATTAACTGCAACAGAATTACCACAGTAAATCACTTTTACCAGTAGGTTGTGTATACAACTTGTTCAATATCTTGAGTGCATTTTGAGATTTTAAATTTGTGTTCTTGGAAAGTTTATTTTTAGGAATATTATTCCCTAATTTAATTGAAGAAAAACAAAATTTTAAAAATTCCCTTAAACCTAGGTCCAAAAATATACGTGCCAGATTAGATTGCAGTAGATCATAGGCAGCCGAAGCTCACGTCTGAGAAAGCGGAAAATAAATTATTTATCATTCCATTCATAGAAGCGTTGTGTCAATTAGGACCGTTGAATGAATGAATGAATGAATGAATGAATGAATGAATGAATGAATGAATGAATGAATGAATGAATGAATGAATGAATGAATGAATGAATGAATGAATGAATGAATGAATGAATGAATGAATGGATGGATGGATGGATGGATGGATGGATGGACGGATGGATGGATGGATGGATGGATGGATGGATGGAAGAATGGATGGATGGATGGATGGATGGATGGATGGATGGATGGATGGATGGATGGATGGATGGATGGATGGATGGAAGAATGGATAGATGGATGGATGGATGGATGGATGGATGGATGGATGGATGGATGGATGACTGACTGAATGAATAAATGAATAACCTTGTTTAACTTTCAAATTGTTTAGCTTGAGTAAATAACTGTGAACACTGTTTGAAGCTATCATATAAATTACATTAAATTAATTGCGTTTTGTCCAAAAAAATATCGCGAAAGCAATAAAGTCAAGCAAACCTTAATTTGGTGTCAAGTCGTAGTGACTGCGAATCGTTGGCAGATGTTAGCCCCATTGTCTTTTCAACTCCTACTGGAATATGTTCCAAAAAAAGCATGGGTTCTAATCGAGGATGAAGTTTGTCGAGCAGACGTGCTCAGACAAAACAAAATAAAACCAACCTTGTTTATCCTGTTTATACAAGTTAGATTCCAAGCTAGAGGCTTGTGTGGCCGTGTATATGAAAAAACTATTTCAATTAAACACAGCATGTTTAAGAACCCCAAATGGCGGGACAGGCTGGCCAGCTGGCTATTCATTGCGTGAAGGAGTTGAATTAGGGACCACATCAGCCAGTGGCAGGGAGGAGGGTTTGAATCTGGGGCCTCCGGATTACAAGTCCAGCGCCCTAACCACAGGCCATGCTCGCCTCACTAGACATGCTGTACGTTTGTTCTTGGCAATTCAATACTCACAAAAATACTATTTGTTACGCTCTTTTAGCAGGTATGCGTGGAACTTTTAAGTTAAAATATTTGCTGGAGCTTTCAATTTATTATATTTATTTCATTTTAATTTTGGTACCTTCTTTATCTTTCATGTTTTACAAAAACTGTCTGTGAATGGAAAAAGTGACATTCACTTTACCAGATTTTTAAAAAAAGTGCAACTACAAGTGACTATACAGAACGGTGTCCGCTTCCTCATCCCATTGCAATAATTTTTGGACGTGATCTCGTTCGAATCTCGTGTTTAAGCGGTTGTTTTAGTCTCATCATTATCTGTCCTTCCTACATTCATTTTTGGTTTTGTTTTTGGGTGAAGTCTTGGACTTAAACCTATTGATCACCGCACTTTTGCCTCAAAAATATAGTTTGGCCACTATCCGCTGCTTCTAAAAATTTCCAATCCAATGTACTTTGCAGCGTGAAACTAATTTTCTCTTCCACTTCCAAGGCTTTTTGTTGTTGTTGTTGAAAATTTGGCTTTAAGCATGTGCACAATTCATTTTTTCTGACCGTTGTAGTTTAACTACCTTTTATTAGAGTTTTCCCTGCTGCAACTGTTGGTTATCAAACACAAAAGTGGTAACGTCACAAACTCCTACAACGACCGCTTTCACTCACGCCTTGTTTTGGAGGCGGGGCAGGGAGTTAATGGGTAATTTTCAGTTGTTTCATGGATGTGGTGTTTCATGCACATGTTAACTGTTTTCACATTCTTCTTTGTCGAAGCTGTGTACTGAACATGTAGAATTACTCGGCGCAACTGTGCTTCTACGCGTACTTTACTTGACGTCTGTTAACCTTCGGGCAATGAACAGACTAACAAGTATTATCATTCACGTTGTTTTATCCGGCGTTTTTATTGGCCGAGAGACCATTACGTCACTGCAAATAACTGCCTACCAATAATTGTCTGCTCATGCGCATTATGGTGCGAAGTTGTTTTGCTGCGAATAATTCTGCTCGTGCGCAGTTGAGTCACCTGTTCAGAGCTCAAACTCAAATGTAGACAAGTAAACCATTAAAGTGCGGAACTTCTGCGATTTTTGACTAAAAAAATTTGAAGAAAAAAGTGTGAATCTCCCTTTTGAACGTTGCACCTTTTGGCAAATCAGTTATTAATTATTGGCGAAAGCAGAATTTACTAATGTTGTATTTTTTGTGCAGAATCAGTTAAAGTTTTTAACGAAATGAAAGCGCTATCTTGGTGTAGGAATAAATAATTGTGAAACAAACGAGCTGGTGAAATGCATGAACACATTGTCTTGTTGAATGATAAAACAATTATTGAACTCGATTTCGCAAAATATCGTGATTTGCCAGTGTCTCGCAGATCAATTATTTGCTCCTGCCTTCGGCATCGGCAAACAATTGATCTGCTTACCACTGACAAATCACGATATTTTGCTCAACCTCATCCAATAATTGTTTAAATTGTCACTATGCCCATATATGGTAAGGAAGCCCTTAATATCTGTCATCCGTACATGACAGATATCCTGCGATATGCGTAAATGACCATATTTGGAAGTGCCCTGCAGATTTTCTTTCACGGCTTGTCTGGCGACCATTTTGAAAAGCGAGGCAGATTGAGCAGTGTTCTCAGGAAATTTTAACTCCCTGGAAGAAACTTTCCACGATTAAATGCTCTCAAAAAGTCAACAAGTATTTGCTTCAGCTTACAGAGATAGCAGAGGTTGATTTGGAATTTTCGTAGTGAGAACTCAACCAAGAAAATGCTATTGCGAACGAAGCAGCTCACTTGCTCACGGAAAGTTGTAAAGTTGAAAAGATTCTAAGCTTAATTCACAGGAAGGGGACTTATTCTCGGTAAGGTAGCAATATTTTTTTACTTTGTCTTGTCAGTTCCAAACTTTTTAAGTGAACAGTAGTAAACTTCGATTTCTTGAAATTTTGT
This sequence comes from Siderastrea siderea, assembly GCA_964030785.1. Taxonomy (NCBI): domain Eukaryota; kingdom Metazoa; phylum Cnidaria; class Anthozoa; order Scleractinia; family Rhizangiidae; genus Siderastrea; species Siderastrea siderea. The sequence goes on from OZ034979.1 coordinate 40,049,680, forward strand.
TTTGATGTTTATTATGTGTTGCTAGCTTCATCATAGAACCATAGTTTTTCTCGTTCTGAAAATGGTAGTCGATGAGAATTTGTTGAATAATAAAACAATTATCCTGCTCAATCTTGCGGAATGTCTCCTGATTTAGCCAACTCGGCCTACGGCCTCGTCGGCTAAGACTATCAGGTGATAATTCGCGCGATTTCGCAGGATAATTGTTAAATAAACGCGACCTATTTGTGTAGTCTTCACTATTTATCCCATGCAGAAACGCTTGGACGCATATAAATATAAAAAGTTCCAGAATGTTCTGTATTCACGATGGAAACAAAAGAGTTCTAGTATGTTCTACATTCAGAAGACAACAATTCAACTATCGAGAACATATTATAAAATTTACGAAATCTCAGAGCAAAAAAGGCCTCTGTCTCAAAAGTTACGTTTTACTGAGATGCTTCATTTCCCGGACGTTCACTTTTGTCCAAGCTTTGAACGTCTAAAAACTTTTGTAGTTAATTTGCCTAGCTTGGTCAATTTAACTTCTTTCGCCTTTAATAGCTTTGTAGCTTTTCTCGACAACAGACAGCCCAAATGTAGTCTGAAGTGTGGGCTTAAACGAGGAATGAAGGGTGTCACAACATTACTTTCGTCATATCATCGATCACCAGATCACAGAAATAAACTTACAGCTCTATTGGATCGAAAAAAATCATCGAGTTTGGTGCTACCGCGCTGGTATTTTACAACAAAGCTGCAAAAATTAAAGTCTTTACTCCTAAATGGCAACTATAAAGGTAAATACAATACAGGGCTTAATATTTGTACTTGCTTCCAACTCTCTCCAATTGCAAAGTGAGAATTTGAACATCCGGGACTTTCCCTGCATTCCAAGAAAACAAAGAAGTCAGATATCGCATTTTACTCTGCCATTCGTGGAGAGTTAGTCTCCTTCACAGCCGCTCGGGCCGGAGTCACGCAACGCTCCCCGTCCCCAAGTGGCTGCTTCAAACCGACATACATTCCTTTCCCATTGTTTGCGATATTTTTACTTGGACCAATCAGCATCTTGCTATTGTATACGCTGCACCAATCACAGCATAGTTTGGCGTCTCGATGTTTTCTTTCGCGGAAAAAACCCTTAGCGGCTTGCGACGTGTTAAGGAAGGAACTACAAAGAAAATTGCGGAAAGCACTAAGTGTTATATTTGTTCATTCATTTCTCTAAGTAAAAATAAGGTTTATATATTTGAAAAAACGTCCGCTGATTTATCTGGGATCATTCGATTGTCACTGGAAATCGACGTAAATAATTACTCTGAGGACAGCAAATTGTTTGTTTGTCGAGAGCGTTTTCAGCAGTTGACGAAATACGAAAGGGCAGCGAAGAAACTTCAAGATTCTCAGTACTTGTAGAAATAGGGAGCAGCTGAGAGAAAAGAGACTCGCAAGGGAAGAACGATCCAGAGACGAACAACAGTGGAGTTGTGCCAGTTAGTGCCTTCGTGTTCTCTGAAACTTCACATGTTAATTTCGATCCTGCCGGTTGTATTTCTTATTGTTATCTAGACTTTCTCCAAAGTCCTTCGTGCTTCCGAAAAAATCCTCTGAGCTCGACTTGTGTGCTAGTCTAATTATTATCTTATTACGTGGGCTTCGTCGATGCTTCCCTGCTAGCAGAGGCCCCTTCTCCTTTGTATTCACTGAGCTGACGTTCGGGACGAAAAGGGACCTCTGCCATGGGTCGAAATGAACTGTGTTGAGCATGCGCCACGGTTACCTAGCGACCGAAACGTCACGTGATGCTTTTAGCACGTGATCAGCTGACGACTCACACCTTTCTCAAGTAGCGCGCCAGAAAACACCTGCACAGTTTTGTTGTCGTGAATGGCGAGTTCACCAAAACCCTAAAAAAAAGTAGACAGTTCGTCTAGAGATAGTTGTTGTCTAATCTACGGTATTAATTTCAAGTTATCTGGACAAGGAAGCTTTTTTAACATGACCACAACTCCAGGAATCAAAGACAATTTAACCCATTGAAGGCTGCGTGTTTTATGATCGCTTCAGTAAATTAGCAGTTGGTAATAAACAACCCATGTGCAGTACGAAAGGACAATTTATAGGTTCGAAAAAACAACACTCACTTGATCTAGAATAGTTAAAATATCTTACTTTTAAATAAAATACACCAGTTGTCAATTAAGAATTAGCCAAAAATACAATCTCAAAGTCAAAATTTTGAAAATTTCCGCAAGAGATTTCTGATGTTGTCTCGCGCGTGAAATCAAACCACAACAGAGCATTTGTGTCTGTTTAGGTCAGATTACTACTTTTCGAAATTTTATGAATGAAGGTACACAGAAGAAGAGACAGTAAGCTTTTCTAAATAATACATTTATTAAAACACGCCTTTACTTGTTTCTGAAGACCAAACGCGTTCAATTCTTTCTTCGAGGGAAGCTACGCCCAAGCGATTTCGCTCTATGTGCAAGTTATTTTGAAGAGCATTTGGTGATGCGAACTGTGCACGTTTTTCAAAACTTTTACGAAAACTGTAAGGAATATGAAGAATCCCTCAATTAAAAAGCGATTTCGATACAAATTTACAATCAAATGTGTAATTTACTCTACCGTAGACTCGTAGAAGTGCTGGAGCATTTCACAGAAAGTCCGCAGCTCGAAAAATCTTTGGAGGTGGAAGGTTGTCCTTCGCGTTGACAGATGTTTTCTTCGCTCTAAATTCCATTCCTTAACTTGTCGAGTGTTTCTTAGAGCTTCTTCTTTCGACTGTTGATCTTTCCGTCGTCCATGTTAACAAAAACGAGAGAAAGTAAACGTTGTAACTCTTCACGAGTTTAGTTCTCTTTCCAGGACGGCATGTTACTATGCGGGCTCACTAAATGACAGCGGAATAACTGTAAAGGAATGCGCGAGATACAGTGGGCTCAAGTCACGGTCAGCAAACAATACAGGGAGCATGCGTTTCGGAAACCGGCGGTTGAATCAAAGGGAGTTTCGACCCATGGCAGAGGTCCCTTTTCGTCCCGCCCGTCAGCTCAGCGAATACAAAGGAAAAGGGGCCTCTGCTAGCAGGGAACGTCGATGCCCAAAGCATATAATTTATTTGAATAAACAGAATTTCCAAGCATCGCTCTCCGACGTTCGATTTTGATCCATGCTTCTGGGAAGCCAAAGACCACAGAAACCTTCACCTTTTCAATCAATGTCGCCTTCTTTTCAGTACAAGAGCTAATGCTCGCCGCCGTTACTTCTTTTCTTCTCAAATACGCCACTTGACTAAGCAATTGCAATGGAGACACAACAACACAGATGTGGCTTTGTTGTTTTTCTATATGGTCGATGACTAAAGGCAAAGCTTGAAATATTAGAGATTTTCCTAAGCCAGTCGGCAAATTACAGCCATGCTCCGTCACGCGTGAACCGGATTTTTGAAAATTTGAACGGAGTTTTCAAGTTAACGCGTCGGTTTTGTAAATCTTCCCGAGATTCGAAATTCCCGTGAGAATTTTACTACATTTACGGAAACAAAGAGCTACAAAATATCATTTCATTTGAAATGTTACATATCCGAACAATATTAGGGTTCTTACTAGTATGCGTGTAGCGAAGTTATTTTTCCGTTAACTCGTGACTTTCAAAGTGTTTTCCAGAGGGATCTTCAACGTTTCATTCAAATCTCAGACGTTACAAAAAAACGTTCAAATGCTCACTCCAGTCTTGTGGATTACTGTTCACGCGTGGCGGAGCACAGTGTAATAAAAATACCTTTCTCCCTTCAATTAACTTCGATATCGCTAACTTCTGATGCGAATTTAAAGCCGGTGTACTGAATTTTTTTGGCTACAAGATTGAACGCCAGTCTTCGAATTCACGATTCGCCATTTGCTACTTAAAGACCTCGGTCACTTAGCGAATAAAAGGAGCCAGGTGATTGGTGGACATTTCTGGCGCGAACCTCCGCAAGAAAATGAAAGCCGCACTGTGATTGGTTTATTCCGAGAAAGGAATGTATGTCGGTTTGAAGCAGCCGCTTGGGGACGGGGAGCGTTGTGTGACTCCGGCCCGAGCGGCTGCGAAGGAGACTAGTGGAGAGTATAAACATTGAATATTTCTAATTTAGAGGCAACTCGGTCACCCTATTTAGAAAACCAGTTTTCACTTACAAATGGCTACAAATTGGACAGGAAATCGACTGGGACATTAGAAGGCAATGATTTGAATCGATAAGGAAACATTACAAGATACAGTATTTATGTATTCATCGAACTACAAATCGAATACCTTAGTGTAAGAATAAACATACACGTTTGTCTCTTCAGTATCGATCACTAAAGGTACAGGCACTTATACGCTCTCTGTACCCGCCTAGGTAGCTTGGCTAATGACGGAAGGGGTGGCGGTCAGCTTACAATCTATGAAAATGTGCTGGTGCTTCCGGCTTTCTTATGCCGGCAGGGCAGCTGTTTTAAAACTTCTTTAGAGATGTGGCAGTAACTACTTGATTAGGAAGTAAATTCCAGGTTTAAGTGCATCTTGGAAAACAAAGATAAACTGAGAGTTAATGCATTGACGTTCAGTTGCTACAAACTGTGAGCATGGCGTCGAATAGATCTAGTATTACCCGAGCCAAATACAGTCAGGGACTCGGGTACATAGAACTAGGCTATGAAGGTCGTTGGATTTATGATTGACTTATAGTCGAAATCTCCTTTAAAAACATACAGAGCACCACATCTCAATCAGCATCCAATTTCGAAATAAAGTCGATAAAAAGTTGGTACTTTGCACCGTTAAATTTTATTTTACTTCCTCTGCCTATCGAGTTTCTGAGCAATAGCCTTTGAAAACAGAAAACGTCTTTGCATCCCAAATCCAAAGAGCACCACATTTATATCATACACGTACCCCCGGGGGGGGACTCCCTTATGAAAGGGACGGGGATGCTCGTCGGAAAATTAGAATTAAAACCCTAAAGGAGACCAATCTGGGCGTGGCTCGGGCTTTATTTGACCCCTAAAGGAGACCATACTAAAACAGACAACCAAGTAAGAGCTATGGTGTTTTAAATTGCGCTTGAGATGTTTACATCGAATGCTGTATTCTATTATTATATTTAGAAGCATTGTCTTAAATCTTTAGTTTTCGTTCATAGTCTACCCTAAGCAATACCTGTATGAGTAAAAATATTGCCTTTCTGTCTTAAACACCCTAAGTGAGACCAAAATCTGCAAATTACACCCCTAAGCGAGACGACGAGCATCCCCGTCACTTTCATATGGGAGCCCCCCCCCCCCCCCCGGGTACGTACCCTACTCTAAACTGTTGCATACATGTAACTGTAGGCCAAACAGTCCCTAAACGCGAAAAGGTTTGAAGTTGTACTCACCACTTCGCCTTTCGCTTGACTCAAAATATCGAAACCGAAACTTTTCACAACACTGAGTTCCTGGGAACCAAACAATGTTATAATCGAAAATACACAATGAATAAATTAAGGTAGATCACACCAGGCTATTTATAGAAATTGAACTTAAAATCGAATGAAACCTGAAAAACAGGGCCAGGAAAAGCGAGCGACCCATGTAAGCATGTAAGAAAAATAAGGGCGATTCTAAAATGCGGAGTGAACGAAGGTTAGGAGATAGCTCGTGTCCGAGATAGTGGGGTCTTCTGTATACAAATTCTTAGGTAAAAAGAGCATAAGCAGAACAACGACGACGAATTCCTTGAAAATCACCTAAAATAAAAAAGCAAGTTTCGTGTGAGTGATTTGCTTCGCGTGACTACAGTGGAATTCCGATTTTTCGAACCTCCAAGGGAAATGGAAATTGGTTCGAAAAATCGGGAGTTCGAAAAATCAAAGGTGGCATCAAATCACACCTGTTTTACCGTAGCATTGCTTTATAAGATCCAAGAACGCAGACAACAACGGTATATCACTCACTCTTATTAATGTGTGAACCATCTTTATTTACCAACAAACGTGCATTTAAAACAAACCGAAAATTTAAGGATTCAAGCCAATTTCGGCAGAACGAAAACCAGTACTGTACTGATACATGTGTCTGTAATTTGCGCGGACTCTTGACTGCATTTCCTTCCCCTTACCATATCAGAAAAAAAGTACCAAGTACTCCACGGTTTAAAGGAACAGCAAAATGTTAATGTACTACGGCAAGAGCTTGAAAGATGCAACAAAACGAAGGAACTTTCATCATGTACAGTAATTCAAGATCCTCGATTGTGTAACAACGGCAGTAGTAAGGGCCGGCGATCTGGTGAAACTAATGAAAAAGACCCACCCCCCTAACTTTTTAAACCAATAAGAGACTAGTGCCATTCCTTTTTATCATGTGATCACGGTCAAGGGAAAATGGACCAATGGGAGAAAGGGTCAAAGGTCACTTTGATGGGTGTGGTCACGTGACCGGAAGTGATGAGGAGGTCACGTGGTTTGTGATGGGAAACCGCTGAGTTGTGGGGAGATAAGAGTTCAAAAACAAGACAGAGAGGTTCTTTTTTCAACAAGGTGTTTATTAACAAGATCAACAACGTTTTTTCAAGTGTCTTTTTTCTTGGGTGACCGTCTTCGTGGACAAAATTCGGAATGTTTGAGTTTTATTATCACAGTGTCTTTGGAAGGCTGCTGACGAAGCTTCAAAGGGCCCGCCTGTTTGGAGGCTCACAGTGAAAAAGCCATTCAGCGAACGCGAGCGCTAGAGTTACACAGTCAAGGAGGTGTTCCCATCTGTCAAGACGACGACGATTCAATCGTTGTTTGATCCAGACACAGAACCACCCGAAGAAGATTGGTCTCCTGGAAGAGATCGGTTACTTTCCCATCATGAGCATTTCGACCTTATAACATGAAGGAGTCAAGTTCCCCATCAAACGAAACCAGTCTACAGGAAGAGATCGACCACCGACTGCCATGATGTGATGTGTCCTGCAAGACGGAAGTCACCGAGGTGGTATGTCGCGAGAACGTGGTTGGGGGACCAGCGATTATCTTCAAGAGAGTGGAGTGGTGACGGAGCGGTGTACCGTCAATACCGATCATCAATTTTGAGGTGACGAGTGCAGAAATGGAATAACAAGACATGTCCTTTGTGTCATAGCAGCACGTCGTAACATATTGGGAGAAGAACAAAGTCACCAGGATAACAAATGATTTTTTCTGCCAACTTTGGAAGAAGCACATGCAATGGTTCATTCATTTTGACGATACATTTCATCTCATCCATGGATATGGTATGTTGACGTGGATACGCCCAAACTAAAGAAGGAAGCCAGAGGAATTGCTGTACGAGGGCAATTATCAGGGCGGTGATGCTGCTTTCGGTGTTTGGCGAGACATGTACATCCAAGAAGTCTGCCATTTTGAACAAACAAATTCACCACCAGGCCGTCAACAGAGGATTCCACTTTTCCAGTGTTTACAATTGTTCAAAAGCCAACAAGACGTCAAGTATGAGGTCGACAACAGAGGAGGAGATCGCGGATTGCTTGCTGGTTCATGGAGGTCAAGAATGTGCTCGTATTCTTTGACTTGGGGATGGGTCAACTCGTCGGAGAAGCTCGAAGAAGAACAACTCCCTCCTTCACAGTGCCTTTTATTCTTCACTGAAGAAAAGAAACGGCAGTACGTGGAGGACGTGTACCAAAGAGAGGGGATAAGACTTGATCTATTTGAATTGGCTGGTAAAGGCTTCTTCTTCTTTTTTGTCGTGATCCAGAATGGTTTTGACATGTTCGGTAACGTCATCCAAGTTATGTCCGAGAACACTTTCACGCAATTTGTTAACTTTATGTCGTCGTTCAAGTCTCCTTTGTAAAATTTCTTCAAAATACTGCTCGCGTTCGGAAGTCTTGTAGGTGCGTCCTGCTAGTTCCAAAGGAAAGACAATGGTATTGTTTCTGTCAATGACAGCTAGATTGTCCAAATCTTTTTGGATTTGTTTTTGGAGTTCGTTGCGTTCGGTACTTTTCATGATGGCGGTGGCTTCATTTTGAATCAATTCTTTGTAGTGCTCGGTCACGTCCTCGAGATCATAACCAGCTTGTAGACCTCGTCGAACCAGTTCTAATATGTAATCATGAGTGTTGTTGAAGGTTTTGGGATCCAAATTCTTGGCATAGTCCATGTTGACGTCGTTCTTTGCGTTGTAGATGGGAGGAATGAAGTTTGGCTTTAAGGACTTGTCTTTTTATACTGAAAGGTGTTACGTGATGAGATCGATCATCGATGAGGGGTGACGTTTGTACTAGGGGGGCGGATGGATCGTATTTGTAAGTGTAACGGACCACGTGTTCTTGGAAATGCACCGTTTTTATCGTTTCCATTGTAACTGGGGTTTCCATGTGAGGTGAGGTTTCCATATGTCTTTGAGTTGAGTGCGGAGATATTGTAGTTCGTGTTCCATGTCTTGATGAAGGCGGGTTTGAAAGTCGCGACTGATGCGTTCCATTTCTTTTTTAAAGCAGTGACCAATGCGTTTCATTTTTTGTTCGAATGACAGATCTTCGTTTTGAGTGATGTCATCCATCATTTGTTCGAAAGTGGTGTTGTGGTCTTCAGTCGCCATGTTCTTGAATGTGACTGTAAAGATCACTGTTTTTATCAACAATGTTTTCTAAAGAACTGGTGGTTTGAAAGAGCCTTTTGACTTCGGCCAAAGTATCTGGTGGGGGGTGTCTTGTTCCTACTACGGCGCTGTGTTTATGAAGCGTGGGTGATCCTTGCATTGGAATAAATCCACTGTAAGGTGTCCATTGATTTTCGTTCCAATAATAATGATCTTGATGGTTTTCGTACCATCGTTTTTCTGGTATGTTGTAAAAATAAATTTGTTTGTGCTGATCGACAGCCAATTGCACCGTCCATCCCGTTCCTCCTTGAATGCTTTGCCTTTTCAAGGTGGTGTCATGGTAAATGTCACGTGCTGCTGTGTAGTTAATGTCATTTGTGTGTTGGAAATAACCAAAAGCGTACACGATTGTGGCAGGTTTGACGATGTGAAAATTGCGTAGTTGAAGATGGCGTGAAAACGTATTTGGAGTAAACAAGTGTTTGCCACTTCTTTCTCTGGCTCGTTTTAAGTGCGGCTCGGCTTCGTTGAGATCTTGTTGACGGAGTGGTGTGATAAATTTGCTTCGACTGTGTTGGGGTGGTATGATAATATGCATCTGCATGCCATATTCTTTAGCGCATTGTTCTGCATATTCGTCGATGCCAATGGCTCCTCCGCTGTAGATGTGGTAGTGACTCGTCGGCATGGTTAAATAATTAAGGTGTGTTCAACGTGGGGTTCTTTTTGTATTCGACGTGAACAGCTCGAACAAAGTTCTATATCCTCTTCCGTCTCGAAACGAGCTCTACAGGTGTTACACCATCTGGCATGGTGATGTGCGTCACATCCAACTGCAAACTGTCGTCGACTTCAAAGTTCTCATTTGAGTTCAACATTTTACTAATCTGATCCAATATGCGTCGTGCACCTGACAAAGGATCGCGCCAATCGCCGACAGTTACATTGGCTGAGGTGTGGGCCGATTGAAGTCGGTTGGAAGATAAATAAATTTGAATTCTGTCATGGTCTGGGATGGACTCGGTGAGATCTTCTATAACGTCAGCCAATCCTTCTTCAAACGCGCGCACAATATTGCCATGTCCTTCTGGAAAACCCTCTGGCGGGTTTTCCACTCGTAGATGATACGATGTTCTGGTAATACCATAACTACGGGCATTCCTTTGTCTGAAGGGTTCTAAACGAAAAACAAAATGTCCTCGTCGACCCAGGGCGCCGCCTTGTTGTTCCCATTGCTGCATATACTCATTAAGATCATCGTCTGACTCGGTGTTACTTGCCATGCTAACAAGAAATGATGCGTTGAAAAGATAGAGAGGTGATATATAGACTGTTTGATTGACAGCTTCTTTTTTCTTATATATATATACAGGCACCACTCATCCTTTTTCATCACTTTTCATTTGTTCAATGTATGGAGAGACGACTGCGTGCATCGACTCGTGTTTTTGGTAAAAGCAAAGACAAACAAGTCCCTAAAATGGAATCTCCTTTTACTGCCAGTGGCAATATTGATTATTGTACCCGTTTTTATCAAGAAGTGGTGGAATGTCTATGGAAACGATGTTGGATCGTAGCCATTCTCCAATATATTCATCAACACGTCCAGGATCTAGAACCCCCCGTTCAACCCATGTACAGCGAAGAAGCGCTTCTTCATGGACGACGTGTCCATGACTCGATCAAAACAGGAATACGTCAACTCTCACTAGAGACCATCCATCGATCCTGGCAGCGTTTACTATTACACTATCATTTGGAAATCCCGAGCTGGCAACCCAACGACATTGAATTCGTGGTACAGATGACGAGTCCCGATCTCCTGACAGAACAAATTTTGGAGGAGATTGTATCGTTTCGACGCCAATTTAGTTCTTTCACCTATGAACTCTTGGGATTCACTCATGAAGATGTCGATCATATTTTTGGCTGGGCGCGTGACACGTTACGAGAACGTGAATGGGCGGGCATCGACATACCCGATGGACCTGAACGTTGACCCCTATTTTTTGTCTCCACCAATCCTAGCTAAGATCACGTCAACATCACGTCATCATCGCCTATAAAATAGCGTGTTCTTTTTTCATTCTTTCTCTCTTCAATTCACCATGGCCACGAAGAGACCTTTACAACAACTCGAAGAGATGGTCACTGCTTTACCCCCTGCACCGACGGAGAAAAAGTCCAAAAAAGACAAAAAAATTAAAATCAAAAAGCCACCCCAAGTGGATCCTTCTTCACCACCACCAGTACCGTCAACACCTACAACAACCACATTGTCACCACCACCACCAGTACCGCCGCCGCCACCACCACCACTCATCAATATGGATGACTTATTCAATGGTGACAATATTCTCAATTTGTTAAATCCGCCTGCTGCTAGTTATGAAGTACAACTACCGCCTATGGAACAAGCTTGTCAATCCGTTGTCTGTCCTATGCATCAAACAGACCTAATTTGCTTTCAAGCCCAAACCACAGGAGACACTTACATCAAATGCCAAGAAAAGAAATGTGGCCTCTTTTGTCATCAAGATCAAATCGCCACTTATCTCAAGATCATTAATGAAAAACTCCATCCTGATTATCTCAAAAGAACCCTGGTGTGTGACTGTGAAGAACCCGTGCTCCTACGAATCAGCCGATCCCAAGCCAATCCCAACCGCCCTTATTTCACATGCAAAGAAACACCCGAGGATCGATGTCCTTTCTTTCAATGGGCCGACAAACCCTTGAAACCCAAGAACCGAAAAAAACAAAGACAAGACACGACCTAGTAAAGACACACGAACTGTTTTTAATGAACAATGATTATGATACATGATAAAAACAAATGAAAAAGCAGGTCCGGAAAAAAGAGCATGATCGACCGGGGCGCCGGTAAAATGAAATACACGCGCTCTTTTGAGTTTTTTGACTTGTGAAATCTATAAAAGGCTGATGTTGTAAGAATAAAATTTTTATTAGTGTAACCATGGAGTCTGTGTGGTTGTGTTATGCGTGGGAGGGTTTGTTGTCCCTGGTGCAATGGCAATGCCATCAAGCCCTTTGCCAAGTGTTATATGACTACCAACCAGGTGAAAAAGTACCCATTCCCCCATGTCCCGAGGACACGCCTCCTCTTCAAGTCTTTGAAGAAACCCATGTGGACCTCAACTTGTATCGATGGGTAGTGTTTGTGTTATGGTTAAAAGCCCACCCGAAAGCGTGGCAATGGTATCGAATCATTCAAAAGGCGCATCCCAACACCATCCCTCCCATACCGACCTTGTTGGATGAGTGTCAGAAAGTATGGCGCCTCGAAAGACCAAACGAACCAAACTCGATGTCTCGCAATCATGGTTGACCCGTTACCACGATCCTAGAGCCCCCGGCAGTTTAGGAGGCGTGCAACGGTTTGCCAAGGCCCATCACCTCCCCTTGAAAAAAGCCCAACGCGTCTTGCAACGGGATTTGGCCTACACGTTGCATAAACCTCGACGTCGTCGTTTTCCAACCTTGCCCGTGATTGTGGGAGGTTTAGATGATCAATGGGTTGCGGATTTAGTGGAAGTGCAACCCTTGGCCAAGTATAATCGGGGTATACGATACTTGTTGACCGTCGTGGATGTGTTGTCCAAGTATGCGTGGGTACAACCGTTGAAAGACAAAACCGGGGTGGCGTTGGTTCATGCCTTTGACAAGATTTTGAAAGGACGACGTCACCCTAATCGATTGCAAACGGATCAGGGGAAGGAATTTTACAATCGGACCTTTCAACGATGGCTTGACGAGCAAGGCATTCAACATTTTTCGACGGAAGGGGATGCGAAAGCCAGTATAGTGGAACGATTTAACCGCACCTTGAAAGAACGTTTGTACCGCTATTTCACCGCCGCCAACACGTTGAAATTTGACAATGTCTTACCCGAGTTGGTGCAAGGCTATAATGCCACCCGTCATCGAAGTATTGGTATGGCCCCTCAAGACGTGACGTGGGACAACGATGAAGCCGTGTGGAAACGATTGTACAGCAAACGATTGAAAGGTCAGAAAAAACCTAAATTGAAAGTCGGAGATCGTGTACGTCTCAATAAGATTCATCGTACCTTTGAAAAAGGGTATCTACCCGGTTGGACCGAAGAAGTGTTTGTGGTGCATCGTGTGGTCCCTGGCCCTGTGCCCACGTATAAGATTCACGAATGGGATGATACCCCCGTCCAAGGTACGTTTTATGAAGAGGATTTACAAAAAGTCCATGTGTCCGACGTGTTTCGGATCGAAAAGGTACTTAAGCGACAAAAAGATCGTTGGTTGGTCAAGTGGAAAGGGTGGCCAGACAAGTACAATAGTTGGATAGCAAGCCAAGACGTGACGTCTCTCCAACCACCCAAGAGGAAAAGCCCACCCAAAGAGACAAGTCCACCCAAAAGACGACGACGACGTGACTAAACAATGACGTTCGTCCCCAACTCTTCGTTTTACGTGACGTTGATGAGTCATGCGAGTACCAAAGAGTTTCCTGGGAACAAGAGTCATCATTTCAGAAACCGATTGCCTAAACCTATCCGATTTGTGGGACGAGGATGGATGGTGGGTATGGTGAGTTTATCCTTACCCATCATTCCGGTGATAACGGAAGAAGGAGGCGTGGGCGATTCCCATCCTCTGTTGTATGTACGATGGCACGAACGGGTGTATGCCCAAGACGATCAAGCGAACGATCGGTGGTACCATGAACGTCGCGAACTCACTGTCTACGGTCGAGATATGAGAAAGGAGATGGCCTCGTCGACGGGATCGCACTTTTTTCATCAACTGGTGTATCGTTACGAGCAAAGCCGTGCGAAACAAACCGCCCCCAAAAACAAATGGGCGGAGGACAATGGCATCAAATTGTATCCGACCTTTGAATGGACCTCCGAAGGGGATTTGTTATTGAATACTACCAATGTGGATTACAAACGACAAGTAGCGCACGTGTCATGGGGCAGAACCTTGGCCCTGAGAATGGGATGGATTGAACAAGTGTCCCCCGGCCAGTATCGATTGGGCCCGAATCTCTTGCAAGAATTTCAAGGCATTTCCACCATTCCTACCCCGACGGATGTCCGCGATGCTGCCAACAAGCCCCTCTTTTGGAAAGTGGAGGGGGATTATCTGAAGTTGAGTCTATCGTGCCCTTGGCGGTTTGTGAATTTGAACAAGACCTTTCGTACCTCGTTGGAATTTCCCTCCACGCGTCCTTTGCACGTGTATTGTGATGTAGGGACCAGCAGCATGGTAGGGGGTCGCATCACGGATCTCTTACGAGAAATCAAGTACCAGCCTGAAAACACCACCCACTTTGAACCTCGACATATTCAATATGTCCCAGTACGCAACGAAGTGGTGGAAATCGTAGAAACCCAGATGGCCGAAACCAATGGGGATCTGGTGAAATTTGGTGAAGGGCGTACCCTCCTGACCCTCCACTTTAAAAGGGAACTCGTGGTGTGAAGAAGAAGACAAAATGTCGTTCTACGTGACGTTACCGAGTCATGCCAACCGACGTGAATTTCCCAACAACCAAGCCAATTCCTTCAAGATTCGTTTACCTCAACCGTTACAGCTCACGGGAGGTGGATGGCAAGTGGGTTTGAGTGCCATTTCCTTACCGGATGCTCGCGTCAATTTGTATGAGTTGGTGAAGAAAAATGGGTACGTCATGGGGGTGTCCTGGGGCCAAACCTATCCCAAACCGGGTGGAAAAGACGGGGAAATGACCTCGCGAGTAGACACCGCGCGAAGCATCATCAATGACGTGAAAGATTTGGATTGGGTGGTGGATGGCGTGAGTTTCATGAAAGCCACCATTGCTCACTTGGAACAACAACGTATGCAAATGGCCGTTCAAGGTGGTCGGTTTACCAATGATCAAGGCAAACACACCTACGTCAAGTTTCGTTGGGAAGGCGAGGATCTGCTCATCGACAACACGAATATCTGCCATTGCGGCACCAACACGCCAGCCCTGACCATCTACACCAAGTTGGCTCTCAAGATGGGATGGTTACGTAAAATTGACAATGTGTTGATTTTGGGTCCAAACTTACAACAAGAATTCATGGGGGATCAAATCCCCAACATGACAAAACCCGCTGACAATGATTGGAACGATGTCACCGACGGTCAGGGGAACGCCGTCTTTTGGACGGTGCGTTCTATTTTACCGGATTATTTACAATTGAGTATGAGTTGTGGGTGGCGTTTCACCAACTTGAATGTAGCATTTCGGGCGGTGGTGGGTGAACCCACACGATCGTTGCACGTGTACTCCGACGTGGCAGGCAGCACTGTGGTGGGTAATCGCGTGACTGATTTGTTACGTGAAATCCAGTACAAGCGAGAAGCACGCGGCAACCTGTACTTTGAACCGTTGCACATTCAATACATGTCTCTTCGTAACGAGGTGGTGGAAATGATTCACGTTCAAGTGGCTGAAACGATTGGTAGAGGAGGAGACTTGGTCAAGTTTGGTGAAGGTCATACCATTGTCACGTTACACTTCAAAAAGACATAAAAAGGGGGTGGCCAACGGAGTGTCCCAATCACAAGATGCCCAAGACAAGAGTGCGTCGAACGAGACGAAGGAGAAGAAGGCAACGAGGGGGTTTATTCCCACTGGCCGCCCTTATTCCAGCCTTGATCGCTGGAGGGAAAGCCGTGGCGTTGGGTGCCGCGGGTGGTGCCGCGAGTTACGGGGCTAAAAAAGGGTTGGAAGCCGCTTTTCGGAAAAGAAGACGATGATGACGGTATAAAAAGGGGGTCACGTGAAGCACAGACAAAACGTTTATCCCTGGTGAAGAAGACACCATGCGTGGGGGAAGTTTGACACGATTTCGAACCGATGAGTGGTATGATCAACAAGGCAAAGGATTGATGACGGATCTGATGCGTGGGGGGTTGCAAGGTCTTATAAGGACGCGAAATCCTTTAAAACTGCCTAGTAATATCAAGAGAGGATTGGAAACGGGTTTGACACGAGGTATCAAACGCAAAGCCGAAGACGTCATTAAAAAAGAAATCACCAAACAAGCCAAGAAAGCGTTGAGTCATAAGAGCGTGAAAGACGCCGTGCGTGTGGCCAGTGCTTTGTTTCCCAAACAAACCAAACGTGCACGTGATATTTTTGGAGTGTGAACATGGATCCCGTGCCTTCACGACCTCGACGGATTCGTAGTGATCGAGGGTTGTCTCAATGGGGTGGACTGTATCCATTTTGGAAACTCATGCGACGACAACGTGGTGGATGGTTAAGTCCCGAGGTGATGAGAGTCCCCGGGTTTGATTTGAGACAACGTTTAGCACGACGACGCTATAAAAACCCCTCACGACGACGACGGGGTACCACTCGACGCCGACGACGTTAAACATGCCTGACGTGAGTACGCAAACCGCCCCGGCTCACGAGCGTTCCGAAGGGACCGTCAACCCTGCATTACGGATTTTCAAGGTGCCACCGACCGACATTAGCATCAATGCCTATCGCATGGTTACCATTCAACCCACCACCACGGGTATCAATCCCATGGAATTCATCATTCCAGGGTTGGACGATTTTGTGGATTTGGGACGCAGTTACTTTACCATGGAATTGAGATTGCAAAAGAGTACGAACGCGAACTTGGTGGCCAATGAAAAATTGTGGCCCGTCAACAATCTGGCCCATTCCATCATCAAACAAATTGACTTGCAGTTGAATGGCACGTTGATCAGTCCACAATCCGACACTTATCATTACAAAGCTTACCTAGAAACCTTGCTGAATTATGATCGAGAAGATGGCAAGACCGTGTTAGGACCCCAAGGATGGTACAATCAAGTGGATTTCCCACCCCAATGGACCGCCACCAACACAGACTATGGAGGACCTGATGCTGCCTATACCGCTCTCAGTGCCAATCACAAAGGGGCCTTGGCCGCCATGGTAGCCGAAACCGCCAAGTATTCAGGAGGTGTCACCCACAGTCTGGTGTTTACCCCGCACCTGGAAGTGTTTCACACTGGCAAACTGTTGGTGCCTGGCATCGAAATCAAGATGAAATTTCATTTCAATGGCCCCAGCCTGTTTTTCAATGGAGTGGCTCTAGCTGGCCGATTGATGGAAGGGGATGTCAAACTACGGTTTCATCTCTGCCAACTGCGTTTGAATGACGCCATCTACCAGAGTTTATCCGAAAAAAGACACAATGAAGGAGAAGTGGCGGCTTACCCGACCGTCCGCAGTGAAATCCGGACCTTCAGCATGCAAGGCAACCTGGTCCGCTTTGATATCCCGAACCTGTTTCAAAACAGAATACCTGACCGATTGATTGTGGGGTTACTGGACAGCCGTGCCTTCAATGGAGATGTGACCCGAGATCCTTTCTGTTTCCAGAAATTTGGTCTGACGTCCATTAAACAGATTGTCAAAGGAGAAGAATACCCTTATGAAACCCTACAGTTAGTGCACAACAATGGCACCCGAGATAATCTAGGCTACTTCCGTTTTCTGCAAGCCAGTGGTGCTTGGTGTAAAAAGAAAGGCAACATGGTAGAACTGCTGGATTGGGGCCAAGCTAAAAATTGTACCTTGTACATGTTTGACAATGTGGCCAATGGATGTGCTGACAGTCAAAACCTCAACCCCAAGCAAACAGGCGATTTACAACTGGTCTTGGAATTTGGAGCCGCACCTGGTGTCAATATAACCGTGCTCGTGTATGGAGAATTTGAGAACTTGCTGGAGATTGACAGGAACGGAGCCGTGTTGTATAACATTTACCAACACTAAAGATGGAACATGTGGCCTTGAATAATGTGCAATTGGATTATTTAGCCCGAGACGACCCGCAATTGAAACCGGTATTTTACGGGACAGTGGCCTGTGATCGTTTACCCAAGAGGCCTGTCAAGACTGCCCCTCAAGGGTACATTGTGAATACCGACCCACACGATCAACCGGGACAACATTGGTTAGCGGTGTGGACGGATGGAAAGGTGTGTGAAGTCCTGGACAGTTATGCTTTGCCCATGGACACGTACGTGCAAGCTACCCCGTTACGAGATTGGATTGTCAACCATTGGAAGTATGTGGTGACCAATGGCAAGTCCCTCCAAGCCATTTCAAGCAAGAGTTGTGGTGATTACGCCTTGTTGTACTTGAAAGCCAAAGCCCGTGGACGGACCTTGCAAGATTTTTTAAATGAGTTTTCGGATTATGATTATGTCAGGAATGACCATCAAGCGGGTCAACGCCTTCAACAATTGATTGTAGGTCAAGAAGCCAGATGGTATCAACTTTGTTGTCATCCGTATCATCAATGTAATGCTTAAATAAAAAAGTTCGTTGGAAAAACGGTGTCGGAGTCGTAGCTCAGTTGGTAGAGCCTTTGGACTTGATCCAGAATAGCGATTGGGTCGTGCGTGGGTTCGAGTCCCACCCATTCCAATAAAAAGGTGCCTTTTTTTTAACTGGGTAGTATCATCATGCAAACAGGGAAACCGTTTCGTTTTCATACTCCTTCCTCTATCTTGGTGGTGGGTCCTTCGGGATGTGGTAAAACCGTCTTTACGGAAAAACTCTTGGTAGACAACCCAGAGTTGTTTGAAACCCCACCGACCCAACCACATTATTGTTATGGGGCCTGGCAAGATCGATTTCGAAGCATGCAAAATCAAGGGATCGTGTTTCACGAAGGCATTCCCGATCATGAGGCGTTGGTCCAATGGTTTCCTGAAGGACATGGGGTCCTGGTCTTGGATGATTTAATGGATGAAGGGAGTCACGATAAACGCGTGTTGGATTTATTCACCAAACATTCGCATCATCAAGGGGTGACCGTGTTGTACTTGTGCCAAGACATGTTTCCCGTGGGT
The DNA here is from genome assembly GCA_964030785.1 of Siderastrea siderea. NCBI lineage: Eukaryota > Metazoa > Cnidaria > Anthozoa > Scleractinia > Rhizangiidae > Siderastrea > Siderastrea siderea. The sequence continues at coordinate 40,068,156 of OZ034979.1, forward strand.
CGCTATGCGAAAAGTATTTCCCGCAATGCCCATTACATTGTAGCGTTCAAGAACCCCCGAGATCAATTAGGGGTACGCAATGTCATGCTTCAATCGTTTCCTACCACTTGGAAAGACACGTTGGAGACATTTCATCAGGCCACCACACGACCGTATGGGTATTTGGTCTTGGATTTACACCCCGCCTCCTCCGATCAACAACGTGTGTTGAGTCACCTGTTAAAAGACGAAGGATGGACTCGCACCTATCAAAAACGACTATAAAGGCACCATTTGAACAGGAAAAAGAGAGCGACCATGGCCGATGATGACCGTCAACCTCCGCAATCGTACGATACCGTGGCCCCTGCGGGGGTTGGGGCGTCCACCAGCAATCAAATGTCCATAAGCGCCTTCCAAGATTGGTATTTGTCGGGAGACCAAGGCCTTCTCGACGTCCTGCCTCCAATCCAGCGACCCCTCGAGGATCTTGGAGTCCTGGCAGACAGCCTCGCACCTTGCGTCAAGCAGATTTACAACGACGTTTACGGATGCTGTTACAAGATCAAGAACAATTAGCCCAAGGACGTGAAATGTCACCATGACCAATAGCATTGTGACCAGTTATAAACAGGGAGGAGCACCCAGCGTACAAACGTCTTCGTCCCGTGTTTCGCCGTGAGGATGAAAACCGTTGTGTCGTTATTGAATGGATCGAAACAGCATGGCCTTCAATTCCCCCCGGAATTATTACAACGCATGGATTCCTTGTATGCATTTTATCATCAACAATGGTGGTGTTATCGAAAAATGTTGAATCATTACAAGTGTATCAATGCCTTGTTCAATGGCATGGCCTTACTCCTGATGGCTGCAGGCATGATTGCTGGACCGCTTTTGGAAAACAGTACGTTGGTAGCCTTTTTGGCGGCCGTGGGGACCGTGGTCAAAGGATGGAATGATTTTAAACAATACCGATTTAAAGTGACAATGAGTAGGTTTGCGTTTACCACGTATGCCAAAGCCTTGACCGAATTGAAAACCCATGTGCGGGGTGTTCCCTTGGAGGATCTGGAACGATTTTTAATCAAGATGCAAACCTTAGATGATACCATTGTGGATTTCACCCCTCCGTTACCCAAACGATGTGTGCAAGATTACCATCGTCGTTTTGTGTACCAACCCGTGGAAGCGCCATGTTACGTGGATGGATGTGCTCGTCCCTTCATGTCGAAAAGCTATTGGACGGAAAAGGATAAAAAGCCGCCCCCCTCCAGTCCCACACTCCTAGAACCATGGCCGTCCGACGAAAAAGAACCACCCAAAGAAAACGACGTCAACGAGGAGGGGCATTAATGCGTCGCAAACCCCGTTTGGTGGATAAAATAGCCCATGGCCTGGGTATGGTTCTATCGGGTCCAGCGCCTGGGTTTGGCCTCGCTTTAGGCAAATTAGGCGGTCAAGCCTTGAAAGGCATTACCGATAATGTACAGTATTACAGACAACGACCTCAAAAAGGAAGTGGGTGGTGGCAAGATTTCAAACGCAACACCCGTCAAGGCTATAAAGAGACGCGAGATCTCATCAAACGAGACAAAGCCCTGCAACGTGTGTTGATGAACCGTCCATGGTGAGGAGGAGAAGACGACGACGTCGTCAACGAGGCGGTTTTTTAAATCTATTGGTCCCCGCCATGGCAGGATTAGGGAAAGCCGTGGCCTTGGAAACGGATAAACGTATAAAACGCACGATTCAAAAAGCCAACCAACGGTATCGTCGCCGTCACCGATAAAAGATGCAACGACTCCGACGTCAATTACCGTTTTTACGGTCGGTGTTACAAGAAGCCAATGGTTTGAAACGTCAAGAGTTGTTACAACATGCCAATGCCGATCAAATCAATGCTGTGAGTGAATTGGTCTTGAACTTCTTAAAAAACAAGATTCCCGTCACCCCACCCATCCTAGCTAAACTTCAACCCTATAAAAAGGTGCTACGTGATTTGGGACGTCGTCAACATTCGGTCAAAAAACGTCGTCAGTGGTTAGTCCAACAAAAAGGACGCGGATTGTTTCAAGGACTTCACGAGGTGTTATGTCAATGTGCTCGACCGACCCGTTAACCCTGGCCACGTGGATCACTCTATTACAAGAGGCCAATCGGGCCACCGACAAGTGGAAAGACGAGTGTTCTTATTGGAAGCATAAATATCACCTGTTGTATCGAGAGTACCAACACATCTTAAAGGCCCGTCTTTGTGAGAGCTGTCGTGTTGTGGAAGACGGGGAACTTTGTCCCGACTGTAGTCAACCATGGACGAGGTCTACATGATTCCCCAAAAGGACTTTGAACAACTCATTCAATATTACAAAGGAGAAATTACCGAAAATGCTTTGTTGAACAAAGCCGCGACGCTCGCCGCCAAAAAACATGTGTTGTTAGCCGACCCTCAACTCCCACCCGCCCTCGTCAATGCCCAAACTAAACCGTTGAGTCAAGAATTAACCAAGTTAACCAAACGCATTCGTCAATTTCCTGGAGGCGTGGGTGTGGGGGCACCCGGTGGCCCGCCAGGCGAAGAAGGTGAGGAAGAAGCCGGGGATTTGGTGACGGGACCCGTGGAACAATGGTTGAAGCGCATGATAAAAGGCAGCCCGTCGACTCCCAAACGCCCCATTACCCCTACAACCAAGAAAGGCAAAGGAGCGGCCACCACCAGTAAAATTCCCATTCTCAAGAAAGAGAGGCCTTCCACTAGTCGAGGAGACGATCTCAGTCGTCGTTTAGAAGCCATTCGAGAACAGCGCAAGACCTTGGAAAAACAAATAGCCGAGAGTCGCAAAGGCAAAGGCAAAGCACCTGCCCGAGAAGTGGAACGATTGAAACCTTTACCCGGTTGGGAAGATTGGGCTCGTGGCAAAAAGTTACGACGTCGGTTGGATTACGACGACAGTGACTAAACATGCCCACCAAGAGGAGAAGGAGTGTCAAACGGAAACGCCGCCAATCCGGTGGGGCAGTGGATGTACAAAAATGGATCGCTAAAACCGGCAAAGAATTTCATTGGCCTGGCTATCAGTACATGGGACCCGGGACACATTTAGCCAAACGTCTGAAACGTGGGGATCCCGGGATCAATCGCTTGGACCAGATCGCCAAACAACATGACATTGATTACAGCCGTGCCAAGAATTTGCAAGATAAATGGAAAGCTGATACCAAGATGATCCAAGCCATTGATCGGTTACCCGGCAAGAAAACCAAGACGGAACGCGTGGTCAAAAAAATCATGCAAGCCAAGAAACGTTTAAAATTGTAATTGTTTTAATCACCTCGTGTTACAGCCCATGTTGTGTTCTTTTGGGAGAAAATAAAACAAAATGAAAATGTTTGCACCTGTCTTTTTTTTTTTGTTCAAGAAACAAAATCATCCAAATCAAACGGATCGTCCACATCTCAATTGTTCCCATTCGTCAGGGGACATGTGCTTTAAAAAGTCACACACCTCCCCTCTGCTCTCTCTTCTCTAATTGTTCAGCAAGACTCTTGTCTTGGACACGTTCTGCCTTCACCTTCTTCAAAATTTGCTCCACCTTTAAATCGTCTTCGAATGTTTCAAACTCTTCCAATAATTTTCTCGTGGTCATGATAAGATGCTCCAGCCAGGCGCACCCTCTGTTTTTATGTCCGTTGACTTTTTCTGGAGAGTTCAAGGGTGATGATGGTGCTGCCTTGTTTGAAAGGAGCCGGCTGTCCATTGGCTGTTTGAATGTCCATGGCAATGCTGTCAAAGATGGTTTTACCAAGAGGAAAAAACATCCGTTGAGTGGTATGAAATTGATGATCGGTATTGCCGGCATCCAAGGTACGTAAAAACCTTTTTGTTGATTTCCGACAATGCTCTGTGCGACGAGATCCGTATAGATCATGAGTTGTTGTTGTCCTTGTTGTGGTTTGACAGTTTGCGTGGTGGGAAATGGCTGCCGACTGAGATTCGGACCCAAGAAGAAGTAATAATCGAAATCGGGGTGAGTAAAGCTGACGGAGACGATGCCATGCGGTGGATATTTGTTGACAGGACCGACGGTTGGTGTCCATTTGTGTCGATCGTCGTAATCGACGATATGTTTCACCAGATAATTTTTTTCTTGGACGATGCGTTCACTTGGCGTTCCATCTTTCACAAGTCCCATCAGTTGAGCGAATTTCCATTCCATTTCAAATTGCATGTTGGCTGGAATGAGTACATACAACGAATCTAATTCGGAGGCGGTGCCTGTATTGGTGATTTTCACGTAGGGTTGAGCCAGGTTGAGAGCGGCTAGTTGTTGTCGTTTAGCTTGATCGTCCACGTCCATTTTGGCTATATCCATCATGACTTCCATGTGTTGTTTTTCCATTTCGTACGCGATGGCGATCCATGCTTCTTTCAAATTGTGGTAATACCCTGGGGGTAAATGGATTTGTTTGGTGACTTGAATGGGAGCCGTTCCCTCAGCACGTTTTGGCACGTATCTGATATCTGTTTTCATCCAGTGTTTTTGACTATCTTCTTGCGTCCAATTCTGCTTGGTTTGATCTTCCAATTGTTGATTAAAACCAGGGTGTGAGATATGAACCAGGGCCGCTTCCCAATCATCTTCTACCAGATAGTGTGAATGAGGAAGTCTGGCAGTAAATTTTTGCCCCGTGCCTTGCGCTTGATCACTGAGGAGGGTGATGTAGAAACTCATGGTGACAACAAAATAGCCCATGGTTGCCTTTTTATACCTATGAAAGGACCTTGACCTCCCAAGGCTCCTCAAAAACAAGGAAACGCGCTCGGACAGGTTTCCAACCAGACCATAAACACGATCCAACGCCCGATATTCCCTTGACAGAGTTCAATCGCCTGTAAAGGATCGTCTGTCGGTTCCGGTAAGTCAGTAGGTTCATACAACTGCTTACACAGGTACAAGTGTGTCTTGTAAAGAAACCAATCCTTAAAACTTGACGAGATATAGAGAAAACAACCGGGCATCTTTGATCTTTCCCTTTAGAAAAAGCGCGCAATAAAATTTCTATATACAAAACAAGGTGGGTGTGGATTGTGATGTCAACGGGTATGTTTCGACATGTTCCGACAAGCAATCTACCGACAAAGACGGTTATGACGTCATGGGGCAAGTCTGTACCTATTTAAGGTGTGACAGTTAAACCAAATCAATTCCGTTTTTAGACAGAAGACAACATGGAACAAATCTGTATGATTGTGGATTTGGATGGCTATAAAGTAAACCATCAACCGTTTATTGTAAGGGAAATGGGTGTTTACAGTTTACAGCACGGGAGTTTCAGCTGGTTCTTGGAAAACAAGTTGCCTTACCTCTCGTTGGAATAGCGAGATCGTAAAACGGTCAACTATGTCTACCATCATATTCACGGCTTACGCTTTGAATCGAGCAAGCAAGAAAAAGCCTTACCTCAACATCTGGTCAAAACCATGATCGAGTCAGCCTATCATCGTTCCAGGACGCAACACCAATACATGGTAGCTTACAAGGGAGGATATTTGGAAAAGAATCTACTAAACGAGCTACAGATTCCTTGCGTTAACTTGGAAGACTTTGGATGTCCTAAAGTCGAGAAACTCATCGCCATGGGGTTTGATGTAGGATTAACCTGCGGTCGTCACGCGAAACCCACCCACCATTGTCCCAAACAAGAAACCTATTTGTTTTACCAATGGATCCAGTCTCAAGCTTGAAACCATCTTTATCAGCACTAGAACTGCTGCGACAAGGTCTGCAAGCAGGTTATGATCTGGAAGACATTGCCGAACATTACAAAGAAAAAATCCAAGAAGAAGCAGCCGCCATCATGAAAAACACACAACACAAAGAACTCAAGGAACAAATCCAAAAAGATTTGCATAATCTGGCCGTCATTGACCGAAACAAATTTATCACACCCCGTAATTGTCCTCTCTTTTCTGATCTGAGCCCACGATCCTTTTTACATCACTGGTCAGCGGTTTCCCACCCTAGCCAGAGGGCTATTTACCTACGTCATGTAAGCGTCACGAAATGTCCTCTCTTTTCTGATCTGAGCCCGCGATCCTTTTTTCATCACTGGTCAGCGGCTTCCCACCCTAGCCAGAGGGCTATTTACCTACGTCATGTAAGCGTCACGAAATGTCCTCTCTTTTCTGATCTGAGCCCGCGATCCCTTTTTCCTTATGTATTCCCTATGTACTACCTATGTATTCCCTATGTATTCTCTATGTATTCCCTATGTAATTGTACCTCTCTTTTTCTGATCTGAGCCCGCGATCCTTTTTCCCTTGACATGAATAAAAAACCTATGTCATCCAAGTAAAACCAATAAACTATCTGTTTTTTTAAAAAAAAAAGGATTTTTGTTTTCAAACCGAGCCGAACTCGATCGATCGCTTCTAACCCAAAAAAACCTCCCAGCCAAATCCCCAAGAAACACTCTTCATTCCATTGTCTCCTACTCGCTTCGACCCGAAAAAAAAATTTCCATGCTTTTTTCAAAAAAAAATTTTTTCCACCCCGACCGGGATTCGAACTCACACTAAAAAAATCTTGGTTTCCCCCACAGCGCGCGCCAAGCGCGCGCCGCCGCCGCCGATTCCCCGCGCGCGCCCGCCGCCGCCGCCCGCGCTCGCCGCCGCTGCCCGCCGCCGCTGCCGCCCGCGTAGACATGCGCTCTGCTTCTGATTGCAATTTGACCATGGCCTTGGACCTTGACCATGGCCTTGGACCTTGACCATGGCCTGAATGGGACTGACCAATCACAACCAATCCTAACCAAATAAGGTCATACTGTTTGCTATATAAGCAGCAAACTTACGCCCAAATTCTCACTTTTTTCAAGATGGAGGAAGGTTAGGGAGATTTACGACAGTTATTTCACAGATTTATTCATCGCTTTACCCCAGCAACCCTCGGCTTTACAAACAAAACGATGACAGCTAAGATTTCAGCGAAAAAAGTGGGAGATTTTTATCTGTAAAAGCCGCCGAATGGATGTTTTGAAAACAGCGAAAGCTTAACACGAGGTAAGTGTTGTGTTTCGCTGCCGGCTAAAATCATTTTCTACCCGAAAGACTATTTGATTTATGTTTACTCACTTTCTATATTTCTTTTTTCCACAGTCCAACGATGTGCTGACTGTAACGCGGTGAGACAAACGAGATGACAACTCGCATTTTTCTCCGAGAAGAAAGCGAGCGGCTTTTTGAAAACAGCGAAAGCTTAACACGAGGTAAGTGTTGTTTTTTTGCTGCCGGCTAAAAATATTTTTTAAGCGAACCATCGCGGTTCTGTTTAGCTCGCAATGTTTTCCCATTCCCCGCGTTGTTGTGAAAAAATCATTTTCTACCCGAAAGACTATTTGATTTATGTTTACTCACTTTCTGTATTTCTTTTTTCTACAGTCCAACGATGTGCTGCCTGTAAAGCGGTGAGACAAACGAGATGACAACTCGCATTTTCTCCGAGAAGAAAGCGAGCGGCTTTTTGAAAACAGCGAAAGCTTAACACGAGGTAAGTGTTGTTTTTTTTTGCTGCCGGCTAAAAATATTTTTTAAGCGAACCATCGCGGTTCTGTTTAGCTCGCAATGTTTTTCCATTCCCCGCGTTGTTGTGAAAAAAATCCTTTTCTACCCGAAAGAATATTTTATTCCTTTATTTTTTACTCTCTCTGTATTTCTTGTTCCACAATCCAAGGATGTGCTGACTGTAACGGCTCGTTGACATCGAGGTAGTCCATCTGATGGACAAGGGCATAGTCATTCATGGTCTAGGGGCCGACTATGTTCCTCCCTCACTGCCTATCGATGTCTGAGTAGTCAGTCCGGAATTACATAAGGCAATCCCTCATTTTACCCCATTGAACATAGTAGTAAGGGGCGTCGATATAGCGTGTAACCAATCAGAATCGAGAAAAATCACATTCCATTCTGATGACGTCACCACCTCGTGATGCAGCGGCGGTGAGCGCGGGCGGCGGCGGGCGGCAGCAGCGGCGGCGGGTCGTGTGGGAGGCGCAACATGGACTATGCCAAGAATTTGGATCCCAAAACCTTCAACAACACTCATGATTACATATTAGAACTGGTTCGACGAGGTCTACAAGCTGGTTATGATCTCGAGGACGTGACCGAGCACTACAAAGAATTGATTCAAAATGAAGCCACCGCCATCATGAAAAGTACCGAACGCAACGAACTCCAAAAACAAATCCAAAAAGATTTGGACAATCTAGCTGTCATTGACAGAAACAATACCATTGTCTTTCCTTTGGAACTAGCAGGACGCACCTACAAGACTTCCGAACGCGAGCAGTATTTTGAAGAAATTTTACAAAGGAGACTTGAACGACGACATAAAGTTAACAAATTGCGTGAAAGTGTTCTCGGACATAACTTGGATGACGTTACCGAACATGTCAAAACCATTCTGGATCACGACAAAAAAGAAGAAGAAGCCTTTACCAGCCAATTCAAATAGATCAAGTCTTATCCCCTCTCTTTGGTACACGTCCTCCACGTACTGCCGTTTCTTTTCTTCAGTGAAGAATAAAAGGCACTGTGAAGGAGGGAGTTGTTCTTCTTCGAGCTTCTCCGACGAGTTGACCCATCCCCAAGTCAAAGAATACGAGCACATTCTTGACCTCCATGAACCAGCAAGCAATCCGCGATCTCCTCCTCTGTTGTCGACCTCGTACTTGACGTCTTGTTGGCTTTTGAACAATTGTAAACACTGGAAAAGTGGAATCCTCTGTTGACGGCCTGGTGGTGAATTTGTTTGTTCAAAATGGCAGACTTCTTGGATGTACATGTCTCGCCAAACACCGAAAGCAGCATCACCGCCCTGATAATTGCCCTCGTACAGCAATTCCTCTGGCTTCCTTCTTTAGTTTGGGCGTATCCACGTCAACATACCATATCCATGGATGAGATGAAATGTATCGTCAAAATGAATGAACCATTGCATGTGCTTCTTCCAAAGTTGGCAGAAAAAATCATTTGTTATCCTGGTGACTTTGTTCTTCTCCCAATATGTTACGACGTGCTGCTATGACACAAAGGACATGTCTTGTTATTCCATTTCTGCACTCGTCACCTCAAAATTGATGATCGGTATTGACGGTACACCGCTCCGTCACCACTCCACTCTCTTGAAGATAATCGCTGGTCCCCCAACCACGTTCTCGCGACATACCACCTCGGTGACTTCCGTCTTGCAGGACACATCACATCATGGCAGTCGGTGGTCGATCTCTTCCTGTAGACTGGTTTCGTTTGATGGGGAACTTGACTCCTTCATGTTATAAGGTCGAAATGCTCATGATGGGAAAGTAACCGATCTCTTCCAGGAGACCAATCTTCTTCGGGTGGTTCTGTGTCTGGATCAAACAACGATTGAATCGTCGTCGTCTTGACAGATGGGAACACCTCCTTGACTGTGTAACTCTAGCGCTCGCGTTCGCTGAATGGCTTTTTCACTGTGAGCCTCCAAACAGGCGGGCCCTTTGAAGCTTCGTCAGCAGCCTTCCAAAGACACTGTGATAATAAAACTCAAACATTCCGAATTTTGTCCACGAAGACGGTCACCCAAGAAAAAAGACACTTGAAAAAACGTTGTTGATCTTGTTAATAAACACCTTGTTGAAAAAAGAACCTCTCTGTCTTGTTTTTGAACTCTTATCTCCCCACAACTCAGCGGTTTCCCATCACAAACCACGTGACCTCCTCATCACTTCCGGTCACGTGACCACACCCATCAAAGTGACCTTTGACCCTTTCTCCCATTGGTCCATTTTCCCTTGACCGTGATCACATGATAAAAAGGAATGGCACTAGTCTCTTATTGGTTTAAAAAGTTAGGGGGGTGGGTCTTTTTCATTAGTTTCACCAGATCGCCGGCCCTTACTACTAACGGCGATGTAGTTTCTTATAACTTCAATGACAGATTTGTCACTTGCTTTGTAATAAAAAATTGCGAGAAAACACCTTCTCCGGAACTTGTTAATTGCATTCAGGTGTGTATGTGGCTAAAACCGGTTTTTGTTGGTTCCTGAGTTTTCAGAGTTCGAGACTCGAATGAAAATTTTTGAAAGGAAGAAAGAATTAGTTCGAAATATCGGGAGTTTCGAAAAATCGAGCATTCGAAAAATCGGGGGTAAAATTACAATGTTTGACTGAAGCAAATCCAAGGGAAACGACTTTTGGTGCGAAGAATCGGGAGTTTCGAAAAATCGAGTATTCGAAAAATCGGGATTCCACTGTTTTCTGATTCGCGTGACTGATGTCTCGCGTGACTGGTTTTAAAGAGGTCACTATTTCTAGACACTCCCTAACAATGAGATTTATCATGGCAGCAAAACTAAGGTAAGGCTAATAGCCCTTATGCGTGATGATGTCACGATTTCTTTGGTAACTTGAAAACGAGGCTTGGTGGTGATGGTTTCGCGGGAATTTGAAGAGAAATATAGGACACATCGGACATGGCTGTAGGAAATTCTACTAAAATACCTCTTACCGAGGACGATATTGACGGTGCTTCATTGAGAGGAAAAACCCCAAGTCAACTGACTATTCCAGAGTTAAAAAGATGGCTTTCCTGCAGGAAAGGAGCAAAATTGAGCGGAACGAAGCGAAGCTTAGTGGAAAGGTACGATGCCGCTTTAGATGTTATGTTTACATTTAGCACGATACACTTAACTGAAAGAAAATTAAATGTTCCTTTCAGAGTTCAAAGTTATATCGACGGTGGTCTTGATAAGGACCTCCTTGATCCTGACAACGGCAAAAATATCGCACGAAAGCGGCGAAACCTTGGTATTAACGCCGGTAATGTTGCTGCCGACAACCACGTGTTCATGTTTCCACCTCACACCGCACAGTGGAAAGGAATCACCGACGGGCGAACGCTTCTTCCCGAATTTTCTTTGGCTAACATGATGACGTATTTCGTTACTCGAAAAGTATGTGATGGACAAAGTGCTGGTGATTTCAAACATGTAAACAATCACTCATACCCGCTATTTAAAGCGGGACACATTCAAAGGATTCGAGTGATTAAAGGGAACGACAATAATGTTTACTTAAGTGCTATATGTTTACCGGAAATGCGAAAAGATCGCGAATACAAAATTCAAGTTGTCCTTTCTCCCTCTGCTGAAATTTTGTTTGCTGAAGATGGCTGTCCAGCAGGTAAAGGACCCACGGGGAGCTGTAAACACATCGCAGCCTTTTGTTATGCATTGGAAGAGTTTGTCAGACTTGGATTTACACGGCCCTTTCTATCGTGCACCTCTCGCTTGCAAACGTGGAATCAGCCGAGACAGAAAAAGCTTGATCCCAAAACGATCTACGAGATTTCGTTTGAGCGCGCTGAATACGGAAAGGTGAAGAAGCCACACTCCAAGCCATTTCCGCAAGACTACAATGCCATACCCCTGAAACACCGTCGTGAACAATCTGATGCGAATAAAAAGCTGTCTGAGTTATGCAAAGGGCTATCAAAACCGTGTGGGTTTCTGAAAGTGCTGAACATGACTGGCCAAAGAGGAGTTACATCTGTTGAACAAGCATCTTCAGCAATCTCTTCCAATGCAGCCTCCCCTGTGCACCTAGCCTCCTCAGCAGTCCCAACCACAACTTTTATTGCCCCTCCAAATCCAGTATCATTGCTGCAGAGTTCTCCAATACCTGCTGTTCATAACCCATCCCCTCCAATATCACTGTTTACCCCAGGGGTAACATCACCAGGTACCCCAGGAAAAACATCACTGGTTGGTTCCTCAGCATCACCAGTTGCCCTGGGTCCCAAAGTTTTAAACCCCACAAGGCACCAAAATGGGTTACTCACCACACCCCCACCCTCCCCTTCAGTTTGTCAAACAACCTCATCCCCCGTAGTTACAAATGACATCTTTAGCACCCCATGCCCATCACCGTCTACACCTGTACAATTGACCACTCCATCCCAGCCAGTCACACCCACTGTTCATGACTCGCGTTCCCTGCCCCCTCACCTGTGTCTAACAACATTAACCCCTCCCAATTCTTTACCACCCAGCCCTTTACCTGGTGGTCGATTTCATTCGATTTCAACAACTACCCGCAACTCATCAATGGATGAGCCAATCAAACTTCCTATGGATGATATGAATGTAAATGAACCTTCAATTCTAGACAATTTGTCGGAAGAAGCCAAGCACTTATTTAACAACACAGTAAAAGTGAACTTTGACCAAGCTGTTGCCATAGAATCTTCCACTCGAGACCAGTCTGATAATAATGAATGGTTCAAGCACAGACAATGTCGACTGACTGCTTCAAATTTTGGTGCAGTTCTTAAAAGAAAAAAACAAGATTGTTCCAAACTTGTTGAGCGACTGACAAATTCTAACAAAAACTTGAATGTCAGTTCCCTTAACTATGGCTGCAACAATGAAGACATTGTAGCCAACTACTATTTACAATACCAGGAAAGACATGGGCACCCAGGAATCAAATTATTTTCATGTGGTCTGGTTGTTAACCCTAAATACAGTTGGCTTGGAGCATCCCCAGACAGGCTTGTGTACGACCCCACAAGCAATCCCCCCTATGGTGGACTTGAAATCAAATGTATAGAGTCTGGTAAGGGAATGACTCCCTTACAGACATACCAAGCAAAGAGAGAGCCCCAGTGTGGGAAAAAGAAATCATTTTGTTTAATTAAAAATGAGGACATCCTTCAACTACACCCAAATCATCACTACTATCATCAAGTTCAAGGTCAGTGTGGTGTTTCAGGCTTGAAATGGAATGACTTTGTGCTTATGACTGACTTGGCCTTTGGTGACCAAGGAATTCATGTTGAGAGGATCTACTTTGATGAAACATGGCATGAAACCTCTTTGCCAATACTGAGTAATTTCTATTTTTCTCACATCCTGCCAGCTTTACTGCAAAAACCTTGACTACTACTAGAAGCAATGGATACCTTATATAGTAAGTGTTATTAACTCATGAAAGTGAATATATGAGAAATTGTATGTGGCAAGCAAATGTAAAAATAAATACATGGAAGACTATTGCAGTTCTGTAAACAATGACCAGCCGACCCCCCCCCCCCCCCCCCCATAAGAAGTCAATTCATACTCACTTGTAATTGGTTACATTTTTCAAAATGTTATTTAGGCTGTCAATAGTTTTAGCAGATCAATTTCCCTATGTCAAACCTTAAGGCTTTTTTTTCTTAACCCATATTCAGCAGTTCATAATAACCTGACATGAATGGTGTTTATGCAAGCCACAGTGGAAATGTCATCTAAAGTTATTGCCACAGTTCTAGAATGTTAACATTTTGCCAAACTTGCAAAAGCACATCGTACAAGAAGTGGTGACTCTGATACCTGGACTACACACCATGAGCCACATTTTCAACTGCAAACAGGAAACATTCCTGTATTACAAACATGCACATGTCACTGGCACTCTTTATGCCTTACAATAGTCAAAGTTTAAATACGCAGAGGATATTACACAGCAGCATGATGATATGAAGTTCATTTTCAATATGTTAAAAACAATATTTTGTGAATGAGTACAGCGAGTAAAATATAACTAAACTTCATATCTTTCACCCGCCGTCTAGTTTTCTTTATAATTATTGTATAAACAAGAGTGTTTTTGCACAACCAACAGTGTAAAAGTGGGAAAGGTCGTCATCGATATCTGACTAGTGATATGCAAAATACGCCACTGGAGTCCCAGATGTATAGTTTTGTACGCACTTTACTAGTGGTCTGTTTTCAGTAAAACACTCGTCTATTTAATTAATTAATGTTAGGCAACTCCCAGGTAAGAGTGATACACACACTGTGATTGGATCCCTACCAATCAGATATCAGCTTATAACCTTTGTTTGCTCCTGCAGTAATTTTTCATCTGATACTAATGGTGGCAGAAAGTTTGTTAACATGGCGCAAACAAAGAAAATTTGATCGATGAGTCCCGAAGAACACAGAGTGATAGGTACATGATCCAAGATGTGATAGTTCTTGATTCGCTCAATGGCTCGCTCAACATGGATGCGATATTTCGCTATGCGTCGTGTTTCCACAAGCTCCTCTTCATCAAATTGACTTTTTCCTTTCAAAAATGGTGGAATGTTTAATTTCACTCCAAGGGGTGCAAGATCATCCTGGATTTCGAACCCCCGGTCTGCCATTAGAACATCCCCCTTTGTCCAGTCCTTTTCAAGGATGCCACTCCTCACAGTCAAATCCCTGTCTGTAACAGAGCCACCTTCTAGAGTGGATACAAAGTTTATTACACCATCTCCACTTATTCCAATTAGGGCTTTGAGGGTGTTGTGATTTTTGTACGTAGAAAAGGTTAGCTGCTGAGCCTCAGGATTTTTTGGCTGCTCAATGTAAATTTCAGTGGCATCAATAATACACCTTAAGGTGGGGCAAAATTCCTTTACCTTTTCAGGCAAGTTGGCCAAAGCTTGTTCTCTTGAGGACCAGATATCAATTTCTTTGAAACGATGATACATCGCATTTGTCCAGGTGGTAATTATTCTGGATACATGTGACTGAGACAGCTCGAAACGAACTGCCAAATCCTGTTCGAGCATTCCCACACGCAGCCTTATTAGCACCAGCAGCAACTCATCTTCAGGTGGCAACTTTCTCGATGGGCCAGGTTTAGCACCACCCAAGCCTTCATCGTTGGAATTGGAGGCACTAATTGATCCCCAGTAAGACAAAGTGTTCATTCCTTCGCCAAGGAATTCCAGGAGACAATAAAACTGTTCTTTACTAAAACCAGTGTAAAACTTGAACACTTTCTCATCTTGCATCAAATTGTTCACACAGAACCTTTTCGCCTCCAAAGCAGATTCTGCTAATTTCCGACGAGAAACTTCAGTCTCCAAAAGCAGCTCCAATTCCTTCACTCTTCGTCTCAAAAATTCCACTTCAGACTCTTTGGCGTCTTCGGAGTTTTCTGCTGTTGTGCTGGGCATTTCCAGATCAGATATTTGCTCGTCAACTTCATCAACAAACGGTTTCGAACCGCTTTGCCTTCCTTGGTTGGGTTTTCTTTCAGCTGGTGGCTTCCTCGCAGATGTTTCTTGAACAAAGATGAACTTTGTTGGCACAGACCCGGTTCGTAAATTCGTACGACTTGAGCCAGGACATCTAACAAAACAGGACGCTTCAAAGTGATCGCCACAAATCCTGGAATGTTCGTTCACTGGCGTGTTGGTTCTTCGGATCTTCGCAAGCCATTTCGACAGAAGTTCTGGGTCGTCCAGTGGTAATCTATGCCAAGACGTGGTGTTTCCCTTGCCGTAAGAATTATTACACCCGTAAGCAATGCACCAGTGAGGCATTTCAAGCGAAAAATTGAAAATACGACGGATAAAGCTTCCTTCTTTCCTCTACGAGTAAACAAAATTCGAAGTTGTGATCACCACCAAGCCTCACTTTGGTGTACAGAATAAATTACGTGACGTCATCTCGCATAAGTGCTATTCGGCAGTATACGATCAAATGTAAGTAACAAACACCCTTCTGAATAATTCTTTAGCCATTCAAGCAAAAAACTTTTCCAGTTTCAAGAAGCAATAACAAGTATTCAGATGGCGTGGAAGATTCAGACTTTATGGTATGGATAAAATATGAAAAAAGCCTTAGTTAATAGTTCCAGATGCTTCATCTTTCCAGTCATTTAGTTTTCTCCGAAACTAAATTTACGTTGAGGTGACGGCTGCCGGTACCATCACTGCATCGCTTTCCCAGATGCCATTACTAACTCTGTCAGACAAATTTGTTGCTGCTGCGTTAATTATATCATGTCACAGGCACAAAAATTATACCTAATCTTTGGAGCCTTAATCGCTTAGTTATCGTATTGTACGGATGCCATACGTCGGAAATACACGATATGAACTAAAATCTTGATTCGAGATCCCACTCGAAACGTTGAATAGAAATAGAGACTTGACTCCATTAAAATCAAGAGTAGCTCGGTGTCGTTCGGGCCGGATTCAGAGAAACATGACTGAACATGACGGATTAATTTTGTCCCTGCTGAGTGTAGAACAGCACAGGTCGTGCGATAATGGCTTGATTTATAATTGAATTCACTCTTTTAGAAGTAAGAAGAGCTCCACCGTGATTTCTTGTATCTAATTTAGTCGGTATTGTGCACTTTCTATTCATTTTACTTCTTCCTCCTATTTAATGTTCTTGGCAATTTAATAGCCTTGGAAAATTACAAGCTTCAATCGTTCAGATCACAAAACCAAACAGCCCCATATTTATCCTATAAGCGTATCCTACTCTAACCTGTTACATGCATGTAATGTTGGCCAAACAGTCCCGATCCCTAAACACGAAAAGGTTTGAAGTTGTACTTGCCAAGTCGCCTCTACCTTGCGAGCAGAGTCTCCTTCGATCTTCCTAGGGTAAGTCCCCTCTCGCTTGAATTGAAATCGAAACTAATATGATCCGAAAATTCCCCAAATTCCCGGAAACAGAAAGCGGATTATCATATTCAATGAAGTCATACGTCTAAAATACAATTTTGGTCACGCTATGCTATTTAGGGCATTTTTTTTTACGTCAGCAGTTGAAACTCAACCTTAATCGAATCCCCCAGTTATAAGACAAATAGCTGTGGCTAAACACACCATGGCAAAAGCGATTTACTACAGTACTGTAATTTTAGGGAGGTAAATTTCACATGTCCAAGAGGGTCGTTATGGCGGTAGGCATTATAGGGGTCCGCAGGCCCAATTGGGGGGGATAGGGTGGGGAGAAATTGGCCCGTTTTGCCCAGCAAACCTGATTTTCAAGACAAGACAAGTGCTCTGATGGTGCTTGAAAGGCATGAAGGGTCTTTTGTGTGTGTCTCTGGGTCAAAGGGCGATCGCAGCTGTACTGCCACAATAGTCTGCAAGCTGGGGAACCACAGAATTCAGCAGAGCTAGCCTTGGGGGGTCAGAGATCCACAGGGGAGGGGAGGCAAGTGGATCGGGCTAATTTGCTGGTTACAGTAGCTGCAGGTATGTTTTGGCAAATTCAGTCAGATGACAAAGGGCAATATTTTTAAAATGTTATCTCTTGCTGCAGGGCACTCCTTGCCCTGTCAAATGAGACAAGTCCGTGTTGATTTGCAGCAAGCCGGTCAGTTTTGAGCCTGCTATCTGAGCAAATTTTGCAAAACATACCCCCGAACTTTTCGGGTTAAAGGCGGACGTGTCCGCCTTTAACCCCCTGCGGCCGGCCAGACTTGAGAGGGCTTTGCGTCACCCGATATGCCAGCACACTGCCCAGGGACTGCCCTTTCTGACGGTAGGCATTGTAGGAGTCCGGAGACCCAATTGGGAGGGGTAGGGTGGGGGAGAAATTGGCCTGTTTTGTCCAGCAAACCTGATTTTCAAGACAAGACAAGTGCTCTGATGGTGCTTGAAAGACATGAAGGGTTTTTTGTGTGTGTCTCTGGGTCAAAGGGCGATCGCAGCTGTACTGCCACAATAGACTGCAAGCTGGGGAACCACAGAATTCAGCAGAGCTAGCCTTGGGGGGTCAGAGATCCACAGGGGAGGGGAGGCAAGTGGATCGGGCTAATTTGCTGGTTACAGTAGCTGCAGTTATGTTTTGGCAAATTCAGTCAGATAGCAAAGGGCAATATTTTTAAAATGTTATCTCTTGCTGCAGGGCACTCCTTGCCCTGTCAAATGAGACAAGTCCGTGTTGATTTGCAGCAAGCCGGTCAGTTTTGAGCCTGCTATCTGAGCAAATTTTGCAAAACATACCCCCGAACTTTTCGGGTTAAAGGCGGACGTGTCCGCCTTTAACTCTTTCTGCTCTGATGGTGCTTGAAAGACATGAAGGGTTTTTTGTGTGTGTCTCTGGGTCAAAGGGCGATCGCAGCTGTACTGTCACAATAGACTGCAAGCTGGGGAACCACAGAATTCAGCAGAGCTAGCCTTGGGGGGTCAGAGATCCACAGG
Organism: Siderastrea siderea; assembly: GCA_964030785.1. Lineage (NCBI taxonomy): Eukaryota > Metazoa > Cnidaria > Anthozoa > Scleractinia > Rhizangiidae > Siderastrea > Siderastrea siderea. The sequence continues at coordinate 40,086,167 of OZ034979.1, forward strand.
GGAGGGGAGGCAAGTGGATCGGGCTAATTTGCTGGTTACAGTAGCTGCAGGTATGTTTTGGCAAATTCAGTCAGATAGCAAAGGGCAATATTTTTAAAATGTTATCTCTTGCTGCAGGGCACTCCTTGCCCTGTCAAATGAGACAAGTCCGTGTTGATTTGCAGCAAGCCGGTCAGTTTTGAGCCTGCTATCTGAGCAAATTTTGCAAAACATACCCCCGAACTTTTCGGGTTAAAGGCGGACGTGTCCGCCTTTAACCCCCCTGCGGCCGGCCAGACTTGAGGGGGGTTTCCGTCACCCGATATGCCAGCACACTGCCCAGGGACTGCCCTTTCTGACGGTAGGCATTATAGGGGTCCGGAGGCCCAATTGGGGGGGTAGGGTGGGGAGAAATTGGCCTGTTTTGCCCAGCAAACCTGATTTTCAAGACAAGACAAGTGCTCTGATGGTGCTTGAAAGACATGAAGGGTCTTTTGTGTGTGTCTCTGGGTCAAAGGGCGATCGCAGCTGTACTGCCACAATAGACTGCAAGCTGGGGAACCACAGAATTCAGCAGAGCTAGCCTTGGGGGGTCAGAGATCCACAGGGGAGGGGAGGCAAGTGGATCGGGCTAATTTGCTGGTTGCAGTAGCTGCAGGTATGTTTTGGCAAATTCAGTCAGAAATATGTTCAGGCTTTCTTCAAATTGAAGGCGACGGTTTCATTACAATTACCAAAATCGGCCAGCAAAGAAAAGCTGAGGTTGTTTTATGGCATGTATTTATTTATTAAAATAATCATCCAACTATGTTTACATGTAATAAAGACGATCACCAAAAGAAAGAGAAGTTTATGAATATTAATCTGCCAGATCACTCGTTGCATGTAGCATTCTGTCACGCCATCCGCTCATGTAATAAACCAATAACAGAATCGCTTACCTTTGGAAACAAGTTCTGCAAAATTTTCAGCTATCACGAATTTCTTTTCCAGCTTGTCTTCACTCCAGTCTTTGAACGTAGGCATGCTCCACGATATAAATATATAAAACGACAACAACAGAAAAACCCAAGTGGAATCGACAAGAGCACTCACCTGCGAACGCGGTGCACGTGCTGCATGAAAGAATTGCGAATTCCTTTTGTTTCCGACCGCTGACCGACGTTTTGACACGAAAGTCAAATGCCCGACCAGACGGGCCTCATTTTGGGTCAAATTCCCCACTGTACGGAGCTAAACTCAAGTCAAATGCCCGGGGTTTGCCGGGGGGGGGGATGGGCGGTTTTCGAATTGACTGGTACATTACATTAATGCAAGAAACAAAAACAAGCGTATAAATTTGCCCAAAGAAGCTATCATCGCTCGTGCAAGTGCCTTCCAAACGCTCTTAGACTTTATCTCCAAACACAGATAAGTGAAACAATCTGTTGTTTTATTGGCTACAGATCGCACGGACCAAAGAAAACTCGAATTCTGAATGGCTGCTGAAGCGAGGGTGATAGCGTGAAATTGCCTGCCTGAGAAGTAATTTGGTGATAATGCACTAGGTGTGATATCGTTTGTTTAATTCGGATAAGATAACTATAAAAACGGTTGCCTCTAAGCTAACCTTAGTCTCCTACGCAGCCGTTCTTACGGTCGTGACGGCTGCGTAGGAGACCAGGCTAATTTCAAACTCTGCTGTTCAGTTCCCGACTTTATCCTGGATTTCGTGCGCACGTTTTCAGCTCCTTTCTCAGAAAAAAAAACATATTTCGTGCTCGCTAGCCACTGATCTAAAAATAAAATAAATTTTAGCAATAAAATTCCCCTAAGTGTCGGCGGCGGCAAATATATATGAACAACTATTCACCTCTAATTCTTTTCACTATAATCCTTGTTCACTATTCACCTCTAATTCTATGAATCCTTGTTCATTATGGTGACATTTAACGTGGAATTCACCCCTTACTGTTACGCAATGAATTTTTGTGTAGACAGCAGTTTTCTAGCTTCAGTAGTTGCTCTCCCTCCCTTCCCAGCGTTCCTAAAGAATTTGGTAATACTGACCCACATAAATTAAAGAAGAAGAACGTTTTTCAGACTGGAAAAAAGACACTTGGTATCCTATACGATAATAGGTCTCGAATTGACGGTCATGGAATCGGTATTTGAAAGAAATGTTTTGAAAAAAAAAAGTATTTCACGTGGTTTCGGCCAGGATCGAACTGGCGACCTTCTGCGTGTAAAGCAGACGTGATGACCACTACACTACGAAACCAAGCACCCATATCGTCCAGTTAAATTTACAAAATGTTTCCACCCTCACGTCACTGGTTGATCTTCAACTGCAACACAAATACGATATTTCATCAGACAATATTTCTGAAGCAATATTACCTTTAAGCAAATGATTGAGTAATATTGTTTTTCCCATTTACTATTCGGTCTTTTTGGCTAAATTTTATATTAATTTAATTCTAATTTTTAGAAAATTAATCAGATATGACACGAGCAAAGCAACTCTGGGACCAAATCATTCTCACCAGAGATCCGTTGGTAGAATGAAGAAAATTTGAAGACAAAGTATAACGTTCGTTATAAAAAAAAAGGTTAGAATTTACCGTCCTGCCAGCTGTCATCACAATTAACTGAATCAGTCAAAATTCTTAATGATCTTTTTTCTTTAATTGTAATGCATAAAATCTGGCTTAGTTTTATGAATTGAAAACAAAAGCTGAAGCTGTTATTTACATAACCACCTTTTGACTTCTCCAGCGCTCTGACGTATAATTTATTCACTTTTCGTTCGTGGGTGGGGAAAGTTAAATGACAATACCATGGGAACTCGATTTTCCTCGCAACAGTTTCCTCGTTTCTTTTGCTTCGCCGCCGTTCAAATGGAGGAAACACGGTTTATGTTATCCCTTATTTTTGGGTTCCAGCCAGTCAGTTTTGTATTTTGCAGATCCTATTGTTTTTTCTTTTGGCGATTTGATGTTTGTTTCGGCTGGGCAGTTCGTCAACTTACATAGAACTGAACGAAAGTTTTCAAGAACATGTGGTACCGTGGTACTGAACCCAAAAAAAAAATGTCAACGATACAAGACAAAATTAAAACTATTCAATTCAATTCGTCCGGTTAGTTTTCATTTAATTCAGAAAAAGGTGAATTTGGCGACTTCGTTATATTTTGGTGCAGAAAGTGAGTTTATAATAGCCGCCCAAACTTTTTCATCGTTGCGGATAGCCAAATGCGGTTTGGAACGGACTATAACGATACATTGAACTTACGTTATCTGGAGTTATTACGCTTTTCAGTCAAATTTGGAAAGCGCTGGAGCGGTCCAAACTTTGAAGTCCGTACGGGGTTGTTATTTTGACTTTCAAATTGTACCGGGATTTCTGTTCCTACGATTTTGCGGAAACTTGAAGAGTCAAGGTAAGATGTTATTATAAGCTGACTCTAGGAGTTTAAACCAAATCGTAGTGGTCAGTTTTGTTAGAATAGCAATTTTATCAAAAAAAGTAGTGTTCAATAAAAACAAAATCATGCAAAATTAACGAACAATACATCTACGTGTTGACATACGTATTATTCCTCGATAATTGTGTGTAAAATGCGAAAGTGTCAAGGCAATCGAGTAAGAAATGACGATGTTATTAGAGTTTTTCGAGAGGCATAGAGCGCGTCATTTATTTCGATTGAGTCACCTTAATAAACAATTATTGGACGAGGTTGAGCAAAATATCGTGATTTGTCAGTGGCGAGCAGATCAATTATTTGCCGATGCCGAAGACATCGGCAAATAATTGATCTGCTTGCCACTGACAAATCACGATATTTTGCGAAATCGAGTTCAATAATTGTTTTATCGTTCAACAAGACAATGTGTTTATGCATTTAACCAGCACGCTTGTTTCACAATTATTTATTCCTACGCCAAGTGCGCGCTTTCATTCCGTTCAAAACTGTAATATTCTGCACAAAAAATACAAAATTAGTAAATTCCGCTTTCGCTAATAACTAGTTGCTTTAAAACGAATACATCAACTGATTTGCCAAAACCTACAACGTTCAAAAGCCAGATTCACACTTTTTTCTTTAAAATTTCTAGTCAAAAATCGCAGAAGTTTCACACTTTAATGGCTTAGGGAAGGTACGTTTTTTCTTGGGGGGGGGAGGGCTGGGGCCTCAGAGGGGAGGGTCATCAGTGAAAGTGAGCACCAAAAGGGGAGGGCCATACCTCATGTGAGCTATTCAAGGGAGGGTCACACATCTTTTCCGGAATTTTTTAATGAGAATTTTTGTGATGTTGCTTTCCATTTTTCTTACAGATTAAGTTTTTGTTTTCACCTACTTTGATTTAATTTATAATAAAGTTTCGATATAACGCGCGCTCTGATTGGTTGAAACAGCGTGCCTTATCAGAGTACAGATGCACGGAGTAGCCCGTGACGCCATTCTGCGCGCGCTGGCAAGCTGAAATCCTTTCTTGCGCGCGCTTGCAAGCTGTGAAAAAAACTTGATTTCTTGCAAATAAAAGCCAGTTTCTTGACAAATGTGAGCAAAGCTTTATTATAAAACAAATAAAAAAGCCAAAACCGTGCTTTGTTCTGTGATAAAGCACTCAAGGAAGTGACGAGAGCACTCAAGAAGTGGGGAGAAGCACTCGCCTGCGGCTCGTGTTCACCCTACACTTCTTTCGTGCTCTCGTCACTTCCTTGCGTGCTTTATCACAGAACAAAGCACGGTTTTGGCTTTTTTATTTGTTAATTGGTGTTTTGTTATAGGTACTAGGTTGCATTTGTACAAGTATATTATGCCATGGCACATAGTTTTTCTCGGAGGACTCGTGTCCTTTTGTGTCCGTATCGAGAAGAACTTGACTCAGGTATCGTTTCTTCAGCTTCTTGCTGTTGGCTATCCGCTGCCTGATCTCCTGAGTTGTTTAGTTCTGAAGAGTTACTAGTAGATCCAACAATGTGCTTTACCCTGTCGGAAATGTAGGAAATATTTGTTTTTGAGAGGCAGATTTCGCATGCTAAACAAATAAACCTTTCTGTTAAAATAACCAACAGCAATTCCGGCTAGTCGGAGAAAGAAGCACGTGTATTTTCCCTTAGATATTTTATGTTGAAAACTTTTATAATACTCAAATACTTCCATATTCAAACTTCAGCTATAAAACGTAAATATCCCACACTGATTGTTCGCATTTTCTTTGTTTCAGCGTGCACACATTCAATATCGACTTATATTCATGTTCAAACACTTTGCGTTCACAAGAGAAACGTTTTGAGGTTTCTACAGCCTGGAACATACCATGTAGTAGTGAGGGGAGGGTCGCACTTTTGTCAGTCACCTAAAGGTGGGGGGGTCAGGAGTGTTTTCATTAAAACGCAAGGGAGGGCCAACACTTTTTTGGGAAAAAAATCCCAAAATTCCCCAGCCCTCCCCCCCCCAAGAAAAAACGTACCTTCCCTTACTTGCCGGCGTTTGAGTTTGAGCTCTAAACAGGTGACTCAACTGCGCACGAGCAGAATTATTCGCAGCAAAACAGCTTCACGCCGTAATGCGCATGAGCAGACAATTATTCGTAGGCAGTTATTTGCAGTGACGTAATGGTCTCTCGGCCAATTAAAACGCCGGATAAAATAACGTGAATGATAATACACCTTATTTGATCATTATTTCGGATGTTTATTGTTAATAACTCGAGGGCAATTATGAAAAGATATAATTAAAGTGAGTCACCCTGGCGGACACCTCGTTTTAGTCGGAAATAAGGTGTGGCAAAACCATTGTTAAAAACACAACTAGATATACTCTTTTAAAAAGTCTTAATCCATGCAACAAGAGATTTACCAAAACCAAACAGTGAATCGAAAGCTTTTTCAAAATCAATAGCAGTGAAAATAGCCTCGTAGTTTTATATTTGCGTGAAGTCAAAAATGTCGTTTCTGGTGCGAACAGCGTCAAATATATTTCGTCCTTTGACGAATGCGCTTTGGTCATAATGAATTATGCTCGGAAGCACTCTCTCTAGTCTCATAGCAATGGCTTTGGAGCCTATTTTAACATCGACATATATTGGATCTTCTAACAGGCTATTGTTTATTTTCCAAAAAGAAGGACCGTGACATGAGGAACTTAGGCCATGAAAAAAATTCGCAGCATGTATTCATTAAAAGCGATATTTGACGCGAATCATTTCTGTCAGCAATGTTAAGAATTATATCAACACGTGCGGTCGGCATGTGTCAGTGCGGTTATTTAACAGCGTGACATACATTAAGTTTATGAGAAAAGCGATCACGTCGTAAAGCAAAAATTATTACAGGAAAGAACGAGCGCAGTCAGCGCAAGTGCGGGAATTTTAAGGTTAGTAAGTCTGATTTTCGGTTAACCTTCTTCTGGCTCTGTCGAATGCCAACAACAGAAAGGGTTTAAGTTGCACGATTTGTTACCATACGCCAGGAAACGAGACCCAAAACAGAACCAGAGAATTATACAGTCTTATCACGCCGTTTGTAATGATGTTCGTCGTTTCAGTTTTATGATATATTTTCTTTGCTAGACCGCCACCACAGTCCTTTGTGCAATCAAAACCGGTGATTTTAGTAGATTCTCCTGGGCAGGCTGTCAAAACAGAATCATAATTTTGTGTGAGAATTATCTGGCGGGAATTTATTATTTATTTACGTAAGCCTGCAAATTCTCCTCGATGCCTCTTAGAAAGCTGCGCATATTAATTTGCTTTACTAAGGTGCGTTGATTTGTATGTAGGTCGAGCAAAGAACCCGACATTGATCAGTTTTTAGACTAAGGCTATTGATTTTTATGTGAAGAAATGTATGTTAGAGGACGCATGGGACGTGGCGCTTTCATGACTCCGATTATAATTTATTCGAGCTGCACTGGTATCATGTATTAACATTCGCCAGCTTTATTGAGTTTTCCTTTTGATATTTTACTTCCTGTATTTCAAGTATAGAAGGTTTTCAACCTAATTATTGTAGCGACATCTTGGGTAATACCAGGTTTTCTTCAAAACATGATATTGCATTTGTGTTTTGCGTGTAACACAATGCTGGCGGGAATATGAGGTTTTGAAAATCGTTGCGTCTTAACGACGTGACCGATCTACGATGCAATGGAATCGAGACAAAAAGAGACAATAGGCCTTTGGTAAGTAGCAATCATAATTACGATTTTGTACATACCTTGAGACGAAATATTAGCATCGCGTTCTTTATTCTGATTTCCTTAGATAATATGCTGTACCTGGAAACTTGATCGCTATCATTGCGCTTTAGCTTATTCAGTTTTCCTTGGGTAGAATATACCTGGAAGCGTTAAGTTTAACATCGTGCTTAATCTTATTCTGTCTTCCTTGGGTAGCATATACCTGGAAGAGGAATGTCTAACATCGCGCTTTAGCTTATTCTGTCTTCCTTGGGTAGCAGATACCTGGAAGCGGAATGCTTAACATCGTGCTTTTAATAGCTTATTCTGTCTTCCTTGGGTAGCAGATACCGGGAAGCGGAATGTCTAACATCGCGCTTTGGCTTTATTCTGTCTTCCTTGGGTAGCAGATACCTGGAAGCGGAATGTCTAACATTGCGCTTTAGCTTATTCTGTCTTCCTTGGGTAGCAGATACCTGGAAGCGGAATGTTGTCTAACGTTTTAGCTTATTCTGTCTTCCTTGGGTAGCAGATACCTGGAAGCGGAATGTCTACCATTGCGCTTTAACTTATTCTGTCTTCCCTGGGTAGCAGATACCTGGAAGCGGAATGTCTAACATCGCGCTTTAGCTTTATTCTGTCTTCCTTGGGTAGCAGATACCTGGAAGCGGAATGTCTAACATTGCGCTTTAGCTCATTCTGTCTTCCTTGGGTAGCAGATACCTGGAAGCGGAATGTCTAACATCGCGCTTTAGCTTTATTCTGTCTTCCTTGGGTAGCAGATACCTGGAAGCGGAATGTCTAACATTGCGCTTTAGCTCATTCTGTCTTCCTTGGGTAGCAGATACCTGGAAGCGGAATGTCTAACATCGCGCTTTAGCTTTATTCTGTCTTCCTTGGGTAGCAGATACCTGGAAGCGGAATGTCTAACATCGCGCTTTAGCTTTATTCTGTCTTCCTTGGGTAGCAGATACCTGGAAGCGGAATGTCTAACATTGCGCTTTAGCTCATTCTGTCTTCCTTGGGTAGCAGATACCTGGAAGCGGAATGTCTACCATTGCGCTTTAACTTATTCTGTCTTCCCTGGGTAGCAGATACCTGGAAGCGGAATGTCTAACATCGCGCTTTAGCTTTATTCTGTCTTCCTTGGGTAGCAGATACCTGGAAGCGGAATGTCTAACATTGCGCTTTAGCTCATTCTGTCTTCCTTGGGTAGCAGATACCTGGAAGCGGAATGTCTAACATCGCGCTTTAGCTTTATTCTGTCTTCCTTGGGTAGCAGATACCTGGAAGCGGAATGTCTAACATTGCGCTTTAGCTCATTCTGTCTTCCTTGGGTAGCAGATACCTGGAAGCGGAATGTCTAACATCGCGCTTTAGCTTTATTCTGTCTTCCTTGGGTAGCAGATACCTGGAAGCGGAATGTCTAACATTGCGCTTTAGCTCATTCTGTCTTCCTTGGGTAGCAGATACCTGGAAGCGGAATGTCTAACATTGCACTTTAACTTATTCTGTCTTCCCTGGGTAGCAGATACCTGGAAGCGGAATGTATAACATCGCACTTTGGCTTATTCTGTCGTTGCAGCAATCAAAAGCGATCGAGCGATAATAACTGGCTTAAATAGGCGATGTATTGTGTCATCTCGCCTAAGCCTTAGCTTGTAGTGTTTGGTGCTGGAGCAAGGCAAATAATACCCCGAGAAATTAAAATAAATGTTTTTCGACATCATGGCTCTGTCGTAATCATTATTACCAGCTTAGCCTATTAAATTAGTAAGCGTAGGATGCGATATTGTTCGCGCTCGTTTTTGCCTTCGCAAGGAAAAATACCGCCAGCCACGCAGGCTACTAAACAAAGTGACTGAGAAGCCAAATTATTTTTATCCGCACTGAAATGTAATAAACATCACTCAGCATTGTCATCTTTTACAGCACACAACTAATTGAAATAACACCTCATCCCATCTTCATGAAGCTACACGGTGTCAAACCATGGCATAAAGTTACTTATGCAAATTAGCTGAGGGCACATTCAACGTATTCCATGTATGGATTTTTATAAAAGACGTATTCATATGAAATGATTTGATACAAACAGTGGTGTCCAGAAAGATTAATTTATAAAATATACAGTACATACTCTGTTATCTCCTTAATTTAAAAACAATTCTTTTCAAAAACGTAGCTCATAAATTTGCCTTTAAAACTTTTGATATAAAATACATACAGGTACCTTCTAACCCTTTGCTGGGAAGTTAAGGGTTAGAAGGGTTAGATAATGACAGTAATTATTTGTTAACAATAAACGTAGTTAGATATTTAATTCATGGTTATATTTAGATATTAGGTGTATAGGGTTGCTGTTTATGTTGAAAAACCATGAATCTATACCATCTTCAGGATAGTTATCGAATTCTTCCTTGCATTCGGAATCGCAGTAATGATCAGCCAACATGATTTTTTTGAGTTTTGTAATATCTTGTTGCAAGGATGAAGAAAGTAATGTTATGAATTTATATAGTTAATAGTCAAGAGGTGACAGTTGCTGTTCATGTTTCACCCTTTCACTCCTCGAGCGGCCAAAGTAAAACATTTACAAAAAATTCCAAATTTTTTTTTATAGAAGCCTAAAATATATAAACAGCTCTATGCAAATGAATTTAAAATTATATTTGATTGTAATAGTATTATTATCATATCAAAATAGATTGCTCTCCAAGTTTTTATAGATCATTGTATACATACAATGTATTTATTTTAAATTTTATATCATTGAATACATCCCGATATTTATTTCAAGTTTTATATCATTGAGTACATATTTATTTAAAAATTGTTGACAGTTGCTGTTCGTGTTTAACCCTTTCACTGATTGGCAGAAGAGAATAATTAACAAAAAATTCCAAATTTCGTTTTATAAAAGCCTATTAAAAATATAAACAGTTTTATGCAAAAAGATTAAATATTGCATCCGATTGTAATTGTATTATTATCATATTAAAAACGTTGCTGTTCAAGTTTTGATATCGTTGCAAACATTTAATTTAAAAATTGTTGTCAATGTTTAACACCAAGAAAATAAAAGAAAGTGAATTTGGGTGTGATTGTTTGTTGCTTTTTATTTTTACCTGACAAGTGATTAATGACCTTTTTATTCCACGAGAGCGTTGTAACAAGCTTCAGCTCCTGAGCTTGTCGTGTGTTCATAATTTACAGTTTAATAGACAACGCTTATTCGAACTCAGTTATTTTGAATTTCCCGTTATTTCAAACTTAAACCAATTTCCCTTCGGCTTGGATTTGCCCTTCACTCATTTACTATCAGTTATTTTGAACTCCCTCTATTTCAAACTTTTTTTGTTTCCCCTGACGGTTTAAAATAACGGGGTTGAAAGCTGACGTTTCGAGCGTTAGCCCTTCGTCAGAGCGAATCAAGGAATTTTGGGTTGCACTTTGTTTATATGGGGAGTGGTGGAGCTACGCTATTGGTGGGAACATGGTAACGTGAAAAACAAGTCAGAATAAATTAGTTGAATGAAAAGCGTTCGTTGATTCCGTGGGGATTAAGTGTCCCGATTTGAAAAATGAATTTTTGTTCTAGGTTTTTACGGCTTTCCGTGTTACCCTGGTGTAGGGAAAGGCCACAGATCGTCATGTGTTGGCTAGAATGATTAGGGAGATTGAAATGTCGGGCGACTGGTTTGGATGTATCCTTGTCATTTCTTTCAACGTCTCGCAGGTGTTCACGGAAACGGTCGCCTAGTCTCCTCCCTGTTTCACCAATGTATATCTTTTTGCCCAAAGTGCATGTTATGCAATAGATAACATTTGCGCAGGTGCATGTAAAGCGATCGGTGATTTTAATCGATCGCTTGGGTCCTGTTATTTTGTCCACATAAAGATATACATTGTGCAACCCAAAATTCCTTGATTCGCTCTGACGAAGGGCTAACGCTCAAGACGTCAGCTTTCAATCTCTTTTACGGTGGCAAATCTACCTTATCAAATCAGTTGATAAATCCAAAATTTTGTGTTTCACGTCCCCACCGTCGCAGCACCACAGTTTCTTTAGAAACTAACCCCCTTGTTTGTTTTTCAAAATAACGAGGTTCAACTGTATGACTATGACTATAAAAACAACAAAAAATTTGTTCCAGGCGAAGGTATCCCCCTCCCGACAAAAGAAATATTAATTATGAAAACAATATTTTATAGCATCCTGGCAGAGCCCCAGAAAATTTCCAATTTTTTAAACACTGGAGACACTACTTAAGCACTTTGGCAGAACGAACAATGGTTTCATATCAAAATGAGGCCCATCTTGTGCATGAATTTTTTTTCGGACATTTTCCCTTGCATGAATTTTTTTTTGGTTCCCCCCCCCCCCCACCCCATCACTTTTCTAATGGTCCGTCCCTAAAGTCAATCATTCTCTTTCAAGTCTGGAGGGACATTGTTTATAGTGTATTTTACGCTGTTGACAAAGACATCAGTCTCCCAATCACTTTGGCGTTCGCTCCATTCGCTCTTGCTTTCAACATTGCTTTAATTAACACCGCTCTTTCCTCTTGACTTGCTGCCGGGTAATCGAGGGTGATGTACGCATCTTCAAATCTGACCGATTCTTTCAACAAATTTCTTCGACTGTAAACCAAATCTTTGTCTTCTCTACAAATAAAACGCACAATAATTGCTCTAGGGTTACCTTTCCACGCTTTCCCTACCCTGTGAACAGCGTGGAAACGCATTTGCCCAGCTTCCAGACCAAGGTCCTTGGATATAATATCCAGCAATAAACCTTTGTAATCCTCTTCAGGTAGCTCTGGGGTATTTCTGAACTTGAGGTTTCTCTACGAGAATATTCCTCTAAGTGTAGAACACGCTCCTTTTCGTTGGCGAGTTGCCTCTTTAAATCTTCGATTTCCGTTTGTTGAAGCGACATTTGGGCAATATACGATGTGTTGCTTTTCTCGAGTTCGTCAATTCGTTGCGATAGCGCGGTGGAAGACTTTTCTAATTCAACGACGGTGCTCTTTAACTTGTCCAAGTCTACTTTCAGTTCGCATTTGAAAATTTTCATTTCTTCTCTAAGCGACTTCAAGTTGTCCTCCATTTTGACTCCGAGGGAGTTAATTGTATCCATTATAGCGTTCAGCGTCACAGCAGAGACTTTCTCGGCGCTAACACTATCTTACGAGTTTACAGCGGTTCCATCTTGCGATTTAGCGGTGGCCATCTCTGTAACACGTAGACACTTCGAGCTCGAACCTTTTGGGCTTCCAGTGCTAGTGGGGGACGTGCTAGTTCTCCTTTTATTCTTCTTTCCTGACATTTTAAAAAACTAAAAGTACCGAGTGAACGTCTGCGGCAAAGAAGGCGTAATATTCACATGTTAACTGAAAAACTTTAGGAGGAAAGATACGGAGCGCTACGAAGCACGTCCGTTCGACATGACAGTCGAACCCAGTCTAGGCGATTGTTCCTGCCGACGTATACCCCACCGAAGGAGCCTGTTAAGAGGCCGCTCCTGCCAGACCATTATAGACTACGAGAAGTTCCTTCTGTCAAGGAAATAGTGGAGCAAGAGGAATACGCAGAAAAGGCAAAAAAGGCTACGAGCAGTCTCTCTTTCCCCTCAGGAGGACAGTCGAGAGAAAAGAACTCTGGCGCGGTTAGGCTCAGTCTCCAGCCGTGAGTGTCTCGATGCACCCGCGATTCTCGCCACCTTCACGGCTGGGCGCACGGGTTTGGTTGCATGTTCATGACGTCATTACAATTTTAATAATTATGCAGACAATCCACACGTCATTTGCTTAAATTCTATCTGTTTTTTTTATCGTCTTGAAAAAAAGCGAAATGAGAAAAGTATGCCCGAAACGTCCTCCTAAAAGTGTGAAATTTCAAGAGAAAGACGAAATCCCGCTAAATTATGTCGCGTATTCTGCCCCGCAAATTTCAGGGGGCTTGTCTCTGATTGGTCAGTCTAAACAATAACCAAACCCGTGCGCCCAGCCGTGAAGGTGGCGAGAATCGCGGGCGCATAGAGACACTCACGGCTGGAGACTGAGCCTACCACTCGGTAGGCGATTTCGCGCACGCTCGCGTGTTCTTTTTCCTCCACTATCCCTGAGTGGAAACAGAGCCTCTCGTAGTCCAATGCTGGGCAAATCTAATTTTTTTTTGCCTAGTTCCTAGGCCTCGTTATTTCGTCGCGGTGCCGTTCTTCTCGGATACGTCACCGAAATGGATTGACCGTGAAGGCCTGGGAAAAAGCCATACAGGAACAAGGCAAGAATTTTCTGAGAAGGGGACCAAGGCATAAGGCAAACGTCCCTGAGTGAACGGTGGTCTGGATTCTGGCGGTTAATTTTCCCAGTAAGTTTTGAAAGAGCGGACTGTAAAACAAGGAACATTCAATGCAAGGTAAAAAGGGGCAAAATGAACAACATTAGTAAGCTGCCGTTTTTCTATCTACGTTTCTACAAAACAACTTTATTCTATTATTTTTGTGATCAATAAGGGAAAGACAATTTTTTTTAATGGTCAAAGTGAAGCTAAGCTTAAAATACTAACGTTTGGTTGATAATTAAGTGAAACACGAGACTCTTATTCGGAGAAAAATTCAAGCCGGTAAATGCAAGAAACAAAAACAAGCGTATAAATTTGCCCAAAGAAGCTACCATCGCTCGTGCAAGTGCCTTCTAAAACCCTCTTAGCTAGACTTTATACTCCAGACACAGATAAGTGAAACAATCTATTGTTTTAATGGCTACAGAATCGCACAAGCCAAACAAAACTCGAATTCTGATTGGCTGCTGAAGCGAGAGTGATAGCGTGTAATGCGCCGATCAATTCGAAACTTCAACATCCCCCCCGGGCATACCAGAGGCATTTGACTGTGCATCGTGCCCTGGGAGGGGGGAATTTGAACGTTGCGTTGAAAGGGTGGGGAATTTGAACCGGATTTATCTCTTGTTCTGACGTAATACGCCCGGGAATTTTTTTGGTTTTTGCAGGGTATGACGGATTTCCAAGATAGAATTTCGCCTTTGTTAGTTAATAACTCTTTCAAAAGAAGTTGGAAGGTGTCATTACGGTATATCTCACTCTGAAAAGCGTGAACAGTGTTTGATTGCAGACGAAATTTGTCTTTGAGGAGAGTTATTTCAGTACTAGTTGGTGGGGCATTTGTGCCCCGAGGGGAGGGAATTTGAACAAGCCAATCTTTAAAAGTTCAAATGCCCGGGGGGTGCCCAGGGGGTTGCCCGGGGGGGATGTTGAACTTTCGAATTGATCGGCGCATAACCGAGAAGTTATCTGATGATAATGGACTAGCGTAATATCGTTTGTTTTAAAAAATTCGGATATAACTACAAAAACGCTTGCCTCGAAGTTATGCTTAGTCTTCTACGCAGCCGTTCTTAGGGTCGTAATGGCTGCGTAGAAGACCAAGCTAAGCTCAATCTCTGCTATTCACTTCTTTGCTTTGTCCTGGATTTCGAGCGCGCGTTTTCAGTCCTTTCTCAGAAAAAAAGAAAGGAATTATTTGGTGCTCGCTGGCCAATGATCTAAAAATAAAATAAATTTTAGCAATAAAATTCTCTTTAGTGTCGATGAAGAGTGGTAGGTACTTATATATATCTTGCCGCTTGGCGGCGGTGGCAAATATATATGAACAACGAGCTATTCACCTCGAATTCTGTTAATCCTTGTTCATTATGGTGACATTTAACGTGGAATTCACTCGTCACTGTCACGCAATGAATATTTGTATTGACCGCTTTTTCCTGAATGCCTCAGCTCAGCAGTTGCTCCCCCTCCCTTCCTGGCATTCGTAGAGAATTTGGGCAATATTGACCCACATAAAGAAGAAGAACGTTTTTCAGACTGGAAAACAATTTTTGGTATCCTAAAGTGTAATAGGTCTCCAATTGACGGTCATGGAATCGGTATTTGAAAGAAATGTTTTGAAAAAATAAGGTATTCTACGTGGTTTCGGCCAGGATCGAACTGGCGACCTTCTGCGTGTAAAGCAGACGTGATGACCACTACACTACGAAACCAAGCACACACCTATACGAGTTAAATTTACGGAATATTTCCACCCTCTCATCACTGGTTGATACTCGTCACATGACGTGGTATTCTTCAACCGCAACTCAGATACACGATACGGTCTTTTAGCCGGCTGAATTTTATATCAATTTAATTCTATTTTTTAGAAAATTAATTAAATATGACACGACCAAAGCACTTGGGAGCAAATCAGTCTCGCCAGAGATTCGTTGGTAGAATGAAGAAAATTTGAAGACGAAGTATAACGTTCCTTATAAACAGAAAAACAGAGTTAGAATTTACTGTCCTGCCAGCAGCGTCATCACAATTAACTGAATCAGTAAAAATTTTTAAGGATCTTTTTCTTTTAATTATAATTCATAAAACCTGGCTTGGTTTTATGAATTGAAAACAAAAGCTGAAGCTTTTATTTACATAACCACCTTTTGGCTTCTCCTCCGCTACGTATAATTATTCTCTTCTCGTTCGTGGGCGGGGAAAGTTAAATGAAAATACCATGGGAACTCGATTTTCCTCGCAACAGTTTCGTTTCTTTTGCTTCGCCGCCGTTCAAATGGAAGTAGTACGGTTTATATAGCCCTTATTTTCGGGCTCCAGCCAGTCAGTTTTGTATTTTGCAGATGCTGTTTTTTTTTTTGGCGATTTCACGTTTGATTCTGGGCAGTTCGTGCAACCTACATACAAGTGAACGAAAGTTTTCAAGAACATGTGGTACCGTGGTACTTAAACAGAAAAAGAATGTCACCGATACAAGACCAAAAACTAAGAATGCTGACATGTATGCATATGGTAGACACGCCTTCTCTGACCTGTCTCTTAAATGATTAATTTATTCACTAGTGGAGTCACGTTTTGGCTTAGATAATTTGACAGGGAATTATTAAATTTCTGTAAGGTCTCATTTTATGCAAATGAAAGATATTTTATCACAAAAACGGCAAAAATTAAACCCGTAAGCGCGCCAAACAACACGCACTTAGATCATGATCAGACGCGTGTCAAAATCGATCTCACGCGATGCTAACAACTGAATTGACGATCCAATCAACAACTTTGGTTCTCTTAGATCACGCCGAATCAGCAGGTGTATTTAAATAAGAATGCTAACATTGACAGAGCAGAGTATTTCACCTGCTTCTGACGGCTATAATTGAAGAAGGTTCCGCTTTGCAATTGCCTATAAACGGCTGAAAATATCACAACACAAAAGAGTCTCCGTACTTAATCACTTAATGCCTGTCTGATCGCAGTGTTGAGGGATGAAAATGCTGATAATGAAGACGGAGATTAGTGAAGCTGTTATTTTAGCGCCGCACGACTAAGACTCAAATTACTTGGTATATATCATTGAAAGACTGTTCTGCCTGTTAGCATCTGTTTATATCTCGCTGCAAACACCGCAAAGAAACCTTTCAGCGCTTCCACTTTCAAATTTTGCTCCACAGATCCAAGCTCTAGCTGATGAGTGAGGAAATTGCTGATGTTTATTTGGGCGATGAAAGTTTTGTTCTAATGATGTCTTGATCCTAACGGTGGAATATACATGAGCTGGGGATTTTCGATGTCCACAACACAAATGACTCTCAACTAAATCTATACAGTATATTTTAAACAACTGCGTTTGTAACATAGACGCCAAATGAATCCTTTCCATAGTTTGGGAATTGCGTTTCACATTTTCTTATTCCTAGCGACTTGGTTTGGTAACCCTCTGGTTTGTGTTGCCATCTGGCGCTTTAGAACACTAAGAACAGTTTCAAACGTGATTATATTCAGCTTAGCAATAGCTGATCTTCTAATGACAGCTGTGTTCATGTTCCGGATTATAACTCTTTCAAGCGGGAAGGAGTTCCCCACAGCTTGTCATTATATTTCTGAGCTCGCGTTCACATTAATCTGTGTCATCATTCTACACTTGACTTGTATCAGCGTCGATCGATTCATCGCGATCAAATTTCCACTTCGCTACAAAACGGTCGTGACTCGCCGGCGAATGAGGGTAGCGACAGTCTCCATCTGGCTGATATCGGTAATTGGAACCGTTGTGTTACCACATTCGCTACCCAAAGCTGAATACGAAGATTTTGTTGATTACTATGACACGTTCCACTTGTGCATCACTCACGCGGCCGACCACCAGTTCAAGAACACGTCCAAAGTTTTCGCCGCATCTATTATTATCTTACATTTCATTGTCCCGTTCATTATCACTCTCAGCAGCTACATCTACATCATCAAAGTATCACGCAACCAGCAGGTGAGACTTAAAAACGAGGCTCAACTTGAGAGAGAGGCAGCTAGGAAAATCGCAATCAAAGTGGCAGTAACATATGGTATCGTTATTGGTGCGTTCATGTTGTGCTTTTTGCCGCTTTTAGCAGGGACATTGTACCAACAGTTCGTGCCCGAGGGGCGTAAAGATGTGGTGCTTACGATGAAGATTTTATCGACATTGGCATCAGTGAGTGCTTGTGTTAACCCAGGAGTTTATACGTGGAGAAGTCAAGAATTCGGAAAGGCGTTCAAAATAATTATTGCCAGAACTCATTAGATTTACGATTTGCTTTCCCTTAAGCTTTAGCTTTTGCTTTGAACTAAAGCTAAATCTAGATTTTCGAAATGCCTGTGTAAGTAGGTAACCCTAAAACAGTGAGCCTTAAGAAAACTGAATAGCTTATGCCTCGATCCGGGCGTACTTAATTATTCAGACTGAGAGGTTTGCGCAGACAAAGTATTAAAGCCCGGATATAAAAATAAACAAAAACAGCTGAACGGGTTTAGGGGAAATCAAAGACCACTCTTCAGATAAGTGTACAGCTAATTTTGGTATATTGATTCAGTTTTAATATTCTGGTGATGGTGTTATTTATGATCGAAGACCAATGTCAAAACTGCGTGTTTTTCTTGATTTCTACACGTTTTGTAGGCTCAGTCTCCAGCCGTAAGTGTCTCGATGCGCCCGCGATTCTCGCCACTTTCACGGCTGGGCGCACGGGTTTGGTTGCCTGTCCGTGACGTCATTACAATTTCAATAATTATGCAGACAATCCACACGTCGATTGCATAAGTTTTGTCGGTTCTTAAATTTTGTATTGTCTTGAGAAAAAGGCAAATGCGAAAAGTATTTCCTGAAACGCCTCCTAAAAGTGTGAAATTTCAAAAGAAAGACGAAATCCCGATGAATTATGCCGCGCATTCTGCCCCGCAAATTTCAGGGGGTTGTCTCTGATTGGTCAGTCTAAACAATAACCAAACCCGTTCGCCCAGCCGTGAAGGTGGCGAGAATCGCGGGCGCATCGAGACACTCACGGCTGGAGACTGAGCCTACACGTTTTGCTGATCATCTGAGAAACCAAGGACGGTGTTATAGACAGGTTTGCAAGTTTCTGGTGATTGTTCACTGAATGTTGGCACAGATCTAGACCTCCTTGAGCGGGTTGAAAAGTCAAGGTTAACTTCTAAACAAACACCTACTTCTCCTAGGTTTCATTAGTTAATCGTTATCTGCTCGTTTTCCTTACTGATCAGTTGGTTTGTTGGACCATGCTGGTGTGTTTGGATTTTCCTTATCGGTTATCTGATGTGGTCGTCTCTGAACACAGTACACATTTTACAGTTCTCACAGGCCAACATCAGGGTCCTGTTCTTCTTCACTGGAGGTAAGGCCGAACGATTTCTCAACATGTATTGCATGGTTCAGACACTCGGAAGGAAAGGATTCCCGAAAGACTCTTCTGTAGGTGAAATAATGTGCTTTGCCGAAGGTTTCTAACCGGCTCACTGGGTTGCAAGCTTAAACAGTGTCAATTAAGCCACTTTTCAGAGTAAAAATAATGTTTAAGTTCGGCCATTTAGAGTTAGGTTTCTCTTTTTTTAATTATATTGGTAGATATCTTTTGCCGTAGTTAGTTTTTTTGTTCCTATTGCAGCTTTTCTTTATGACTTTTTGATTTCAGTTCCGATTTAACCAAGGAGCTTCAGAGGCCTTGGCCGTCGAGCAGATCGTGCATGGCCGAACAAGTCAGTTCTAGCCTACGAGTATAACTGAGACTGTTGTATTAGCAGGCTTTAGTCGCAGAAACAGTGGTGATTGTCCGATTTTTTCGCCCATTATGTATCATGTGATCTTGTGATCAAAGATCGTCCTGCAGTCAAGGTCAAGCCGCACGTATCTCTTAGATGGTTGTGGTGGCCGTAAGCTTCACCAGCAGTTTCCACTTGTCTTGGTGATTGACACCTCTGAGAGATTCTATCGACCTTAACATGGACTTCCCCAAAACGTTAATTGCTTATCTCAGCCATGTAGAAATGTTTTGGCTTGGTGGTCCAGAGTCAGTGTTCTTATGGCAATGTGTATTCGATTTGCGTAGCTACGTTGTAGCTGTAAACAAACATGACTTGTTTATCTCAGCCATGTTTTGGCTTGGTGGTCCAGAGTCAGTGTTCTTATGGCAACGTGCATTCGATTTGTATAGCTACGTTGTAGCTCTAAATGTATTTGGACGGACGGACCTAAGTACCGTATTTTCTCGATTAAACGTCGGGCCTCGAATAAACGCCGGGTTCAAATAAACGCCGGGTAACACAGTCAAATTTAAAATAAACGCTCCCGGCGTTTTT
The DNA here is from genome assembly GCA_964030785.1 of Siderastrea siderea. Classification (NCBI taxonomy): domain Eukaryota; kingdom Metazoa; phylum Cnidaria; class Anthozoa; order Scleractinia; family Rhizangiidae; genus Siderastrea; species Siderastrea siderea. The sequence goes on from OZ034979.1 coordinate 40,106,010, forward strand.
TCGAGGTACAGGTGTTTATTTGAAACTGAACGCTTCTTGTCAATTAGTTACGGCAATTTTTATAAGGTTCAAGAACACGCTCATTCCACTAAAGAAAGTTGACTTAATGTACTCTCCAAGCTACTGAGCACCCAATGCTCCTCCCGCCCTGTGTTTTGAATTTTATCAGCTACACTCTTTTTTTTAGAAGAACGTCTAATTTTGCGGCTGAGGCTGAACCGAAACTGAATGTTCTTATTTTTTTCACGACGGTTTTGAGCCTAAAATGTTCTTAGCATGTTCTTAAGTTACATGGCATAGAAGTTCAGAAAACTGATATAAACGTGACCAGGAAACCTTAAAACGCCCATTGTGCGCTGTATCATGTCAAATTTCTTTGACATACATGTTGTTGTTGTTTTTTCTTCTTAGCAAAATTCACTTTATTACTCTTCCACAGTTGAGAAAGAAAGAAAATATAGCCTGAGTTCTACATTAAAAAACAAACCAAAACAAAGAAAATGTGATTCGATAGAAATTCATGTTGTTACTCATGATGTGTTTTTAGCTCGATGCAAAAACGGATGCAGAGCTGAACAAAATTACTGCTTTGTCTTTTATTCTCAGCTTGGGTACGTTCTTAGTATGTTCTTAAAATCTGGGTCAATTTCAGCCTCATCGTTCTTATAAAAAAAGTTCTTATAAAAAAAAGAGAGTGTATTATCGACTATACAGAAAAATATCGGTGACGTTTTATTCCTGTGTTTTACTTATGCTGTGCCATATTTTGCTGTATTTTTTTGTGAACGTATACAATCTGCTGCGTAAGCAATTCCTTTCGTCACAGACACGCGTTCTATTGATAGCCAAATATACGGCTGGCTGGCGGTATTTGACCTCGCGCGAAGCCTGCTAAGTTAATTTTGGCGGAGCCGTAAGCTACGCGAACTACAGAAAGTCTTTCCAGTAGATTTGGATACATCCCTTGCAACCAGGATCTTAAGGGTTGGCTGTGTATTCGCGGGCTGTCAAGGAAGTTCCCGGTCACGCTTTCTACAACTGACTATCTCTAGTAATTGAATTAGCCTGCCATTCGTTTGTTTGCAAGGCCTTCAATTAAAGTGATTTACACCTCACCCTGAGCCTGCTTACCTTTTAAAATAGTACCTACTGTTTGCAAACATGGGCAAACTTACCAATTTTCATTCACCCCTATATCAACATATACTTGTCCCCCCAAACATTCACAGACCATTATTCCTTCCATCCGTCCATCCGTCCGTCCACCTATTACAGTCAACTCTCGCCTTGCGGACACCTCGCTATCACGGACACCCCGTTATTACGAACAGGAGCTGAAGTCCCGAGGAATAAGGATGACTGAAAATTACACCCACTATTACGGACTCTCTCTATTACGGACACCAAATCTTGGTCCCGATGGTGTCCGCTATTGACGCTTTCACGAGTGTTAACGAGTGTATTCAGTGTTTATGCATCGGTCAATTCCAGCTGCGCCCATGCCCCCCCCCCGGGCTAACCCCTGGGCATTACCATTTTTTCCCCTTGCAGGGCAAATTCCCGGGGGTGGGGACACTTAAGCTGCCAAATGCCCCGCGCTGGGGACGAAGGAAGAGGGCAAATGCCCCGCCCCTGGGATCGTACGTCCCCAATCAACACTGCAGCAGTTTTCATGTATTGCACAATAGTGCCACTTTCAGCATTTAAATGTGTGATTTTTCTTTTCTGTGGGTCTGCCTCTCCGCCTTCTAATAAAGTTGAAACCGCCAAGCAATGATATTGACTTCGCAGACAACACTAGGTGATAGGTGATTCGCATTTTACTGCTATTTATTTTGTTTTAAACAGTTCGCTAGTAAAAATATCTTGACATTATAAAATAGTCTGTTGTAAAGTCATCTGTTGTGAATATTTTAATAATATGCAAAAGTACACGACGATCCCTATAAATATGTTTAGAATTTATTAAACGATCATGATAGTCTTAGAGTCATCGCGACTAAATTCAAGTTATAAAATCCTTGATCGATGAACCATATATACGTCGGTTCACGTTGATCGTTCCCGATAGCTCAAGTCGTGCCTTGATAAGCAATAAAGAAATGCATAAAATCGAGAAAACCTCTTCAAGTTTGTCTAGTCCTCAACTTTGACAGACGAGCCAATCTGCCGAACTGCAGGTCCGGAAAGTTTCCGATAAATTCCTCCATGTCTGGATTTAGAGTCGGAAACCGCGTGTGTGTCAAAAGCCCGGGGGTAGCCTCGGGGTAGGCAAATGCCCGACCCCCGGGCCTCGCGAAAAATTTGCTAATGCACCACTCTCGGGACTGACAAGGTGCGCAAATGCCCCGAGGTTGCCCGGGGGGGGGATGGGCGCAGCTGAAATTGACTGATGCATTATCCATCCATCCCTCCGCCCTTACGTCCTTCTTATTGCCGTCGGCGTCCATCCGTTTGTGCGTTCGCTTCTTCGCCTGCTTCATGCCCCCTCCGAGTTCCAATTCGTTTTAATAGTCAACGCAATCAACTTTCCTCACTGCAAGATCAGTGATATCTGGTGATAATTGGAAGAAACAATTAGAAACTGATCACTTCTATTTACATTTTGATGAGCTTCACTGAGTAATTTGCATTATAACAATACGTTACTTATTACTTTATTTACATCGTGTATTACTAAACCGCCGGTAAGCGCTTGTACACGTACTTGGATTGGTGTATTTTACTGGACTTGGGTTATTCGTCAACTGGACATTCGACCTTTGAGGTGAGTTGTATAATTCAAGTTGACATTGACACGTCCGGGCGCAGATTGGGAGTCCCGTTTGGCTTTTAAAATGCAGCAGGCCGGCCTGTTAACTACAATTGTGAGATCAAAGTGTTCATATGTGAGTTACATGATATCTATGTTCTTCAAGGTACTGCAGCACGATTTTTTAACCCGAGATAAGTGCGCCGTTTTTGCCGCAAAATGCTACAGCTATTCAACCTTCATATGGCCAACAGAAAACAGACATACGTGATACACCACAATGAATCGGTCCACTTATTCAACGGTCATCCATACAGTTTTATTTCTATCACTAGGATCAATGTTCTCGCGATGAAACGTTAGCTGGAAAAGATAAATGCGACTTTTAAAGCTTCCCTCTTTTTTAAAGATATACCTTGGTCCCATGGGTTTTTCTTTCGATTCTTTTCTCAACCAAACTCGATCTGCGAACGGCGACAACGAACTGCGAAGCAGCGAGAGAGAGAGCATTTTTGTCTTGTTCTCTTACTGCTAAGCGGCTCGATCGTTATTATGTCGCAGCTACGCAGCTCAATTTGTTCGAAAAGAAGAAAGAAAAACCTCGCCCCTCAATTTCGTTCGAAAAGAATATAGGAAACAGTCCGGGAGCAGGGTATTCAAGATTTCGAATGGTTTACGAGTCTTCAAAATCTCGTCTTTTATCAATTGTTACAAGAGCAGGTTAAAAGTCGAGGGATTCGTTTACCTCTAAAAAAATACAGCCACGCAACCTCACAATGGGTTGTTGACATTGCTGACAATAAATGTATCACAATAGAAAACAATGTACCATAACTGAATTGATATAAATTGAACCGGTCAGTTGACTCTTTAGTGACCACACACAAAAGACAAGTTTGCCCAGCTGACAGAAGCGCATCGATTTTGTTTGCCGAGATTTATTTTAAACTAAAAAATGACGCGGTAAACCCTTCAGCTCCACTTCTGACCGTTTCTCCGGAAGCCAGCCGGACCTCTACTTCAAACTATAGGATTAGAGAATTTTCATACCGAATTCGAGATTATTTCAAACTGTTATTGGGAATAGTCAGGGGCACCCAACGAGAAAATTTTAGCAAACTGCTTGAAATATCATTTCCTGCTTTCTTAGATTGTTTCAAAGCTTTTTAAAGGTATATTTGTGTAGGCTAACACAGATTGATCTGTTCGGATTTCTTAGCTCAAAATTTAGGGCGCAGAAAGTTTTAGAAAACAGAATCCCATCAGCCGAATTTCCGAGCTGCTGATGGCTCTCCGAAAATGCTAGCTGACCTTATTTTGCACTCTAAACGACATATCTGTCCCTCCGAAAACAATAGGAACTAATAAGTCATCTTGTTACGAAAGTCTGACGTGACGTTTTGCCGAAGAAATCTCTAGCTTTCACTGCAATTAAATCCGAAAATCTCAGGCGATTTTAGGCCTTCCGAACAGATATTTCCCGAAACAAGACGTTGGGTGCCTTTTCTTTCCACTTTCTTTTCAAACTAAAGTCTCTGAGACCAGAAAATAGAAGAAAAAGCGGAAAATCAGAGAGGGGAATAATGGCTAGATCGCGCAGAAGAGAGAGGGTGAGCGCGGATCGTCTGCAAATCGTGCCAGCGGAACCGCAGCCGAAGGAGCTCGCTTCGCCAATTACAGACCTAGCATCTCAAATCTATACCTTCAGTCGCATGGAGGCGCAGTTGTGAGGTGATCGTCGTATAGGACTTACAGTCGGACTTTCGTTTGAGAGATTAGTAGTTCTGTGGTTCAAGGCTTCGTCTCTGCATTGTATCGTCCAAATTGTCTCTCTCTACCCAGGTGTAAAAAAAAAAAAAATAATAAATAAATAAAAAAACCGGCTGATGAGCCCTGCGGCTCGTTCAATCCAGTCGATTGGACTAACACCCCATCCCTTTGGGAAGCAAGCGAGCCAGTTTCCCTCTTTTAGACGTTTCAGATTTAGCCCTGCTCTAACTGAGTATTTCATTGATTTTTTTTTAATACTCGAACTAAACCTTTTATAGAGTGACTCGTAGTTCATTTCATTGAAACGCTTTTGTCATGACGTGATTTTTATTGTTGCTTCGTTCCGGTCTTGCAAGCGAACATACTTCGGCTCTAACATTTTTAGCCTTTCAAATCAAAGTGACTGCTTACTTCCTGTCCGAGTAATGTTTGTTAAGCAGTACTAACTTTTGAGACCATCCAAATGAAACCTTTTCTTCTGGTGTCGTTTGTTACGCTGTCCTAGGTGCTCTTCTGACTTTTGGGACTCCGGATAAAATCCGAAATTGCCTTGCAAGACAGTTCTCTGAATAGAAGTTGCTAATAAAACAGTTTTTTTCGTAACGCGTTCTGCTGTGTACATTTTTGGTTTTGATACGGTGCGAATTGCAAACTGAAAATTCTAAAATTTGGGTCGTTTTTGGCAAAGGCTCATCAATTATCATTTCTTATAAAAGTCCAACTGAACAAATAGTCTGGTTCTTCAAACGACCTTAAGCCAAATTTCACACTTTTCGTTTGTGTTACAAGTTGTGCACCTGTCAAGTGTAATAACTGGTAGATTTGCAATTTTAATGTCTTGTTATTGTTATCTGAGGAAAAGGCCCTTTCTAAAGTCCTATTGTTACATTCGTTTCGGTTCCGTTTTTTTCCCGACGTAACTGCTAGCTATGGGAAATTCTTTCCTTGGCGAAGACATCGGTTATCAGTCAATCGTTTAACTGAAAAAGAACAAACTGAGCACACGTTCTTCCTGGTAGCTTTTAAAGGTCGACCAAAAGAGGATTATTCTGTTTGTGAACGAAGATTAAGGTCAGCGACTCATACTAAAGCGTTGTCAAGAAAAAAACGGCATTCAGTTCGTTGTCTTCTGATAGAGGTAAATAATTGTTGTCATATATGGCATAGTTGTACTTTACAATAGCCGTACTTATAGCTGTTGTGCCAGTTCTGGTGATTATAAACTTTTGCTGGTATCTTGAATCGCAAATTAATTTCCGGAATCAAACGTAAAAAGAACTGTAGGAACCATTTTTGTTCCCGTTTGTTCGCCAGCAGTTGACCAACTTTCGATCGTTAATTTTCAACCTGTCCAAGAGAGTCCGAGAAATTGTTTCCACCGGAGATTCTGAATAAGATCTGCCGTCTGCCGGTTGTTGTCGACCGAGACTTCAGTTGAGTGCGTGGAGATCGAATTGGTGTAGATTATCAATTATTCCTCATCCACCCTGTTACTAATCTAGCCCATAATGTGGTACTAAATATAAAGAATTTTTGTGCCGGTGAGATATTCCTAATTCCAGGAGACAAGTCCTAAGTTTGCGGACCACTCAATGAAATTCGGTGAGCACCACCTTCCTATGGTGATGGCTTATATATGCTGCATAAGGTGTCTCTAACTTTTAAGTCTGAACGGGATATAATCGAATAAAATAGTGAGTCACAGCAGTAAAAACTTGCCAAAAGTCGACCTTCAGTGTACTGAATAAAACACTCAAAATGAATGAGAGCTATTGATCGTGCAGCACGTGCCGTTTGTTGCTTTTTTGTTTTAGCGAGAGACCATAATCTCTTGGTTATGTTGTCATCCACATATACCCAATATTATGACAAACGCAAAACATATCAAACGCAGAATACATCTTTAAGAGTTTTCGTGACTGACGTGAATTATGGTCGCAGTCTATGTAAACTATTTATCAATGGGTGGAACGATTAAATTTTTGTTTGGTTAAAGTCATTATAAGGCATATTAATATTTTTTTGCTTCTAAACTTAATTCTTTGTTTCAAAAACTATTTTCTTACAGAGTTTATTCGGGATTTGTAATTTAGAGCAAAAGAATTTAAAAACGTAAGCTATGCGGAACAGTATATACACATGCACCCTTTATACCAAAAGGAGTCATTGAGTCTCTTAGCTGGCATGTTTGCTCTTTGGCTATCCAACATCCTCCTTCAAATCGTTAATAGCCTGTCAAAATGAGTCTTTATTCAAAAACATAAAAATTCGGTTAAGTCAATTAACCCGGGCAAGCTTAATTAGCATTTTATTTTCAAAATTATACTTTAGTTGTCAATTTAACTTTTTTTTCAGTCGTCGTTCAAGGTAAGTTTTTATCATTATTGTTACTATTATTTTTGTTATTCAGGTGAAGAAATCCATTCAATCGAACTTATTGATTTTAGAGCTCTCAGTGTGATCACGAGTAATGGATATAACGTGCCACCCTAGTGAAACAAACCAAACATTCGTCGGAATCAAGCAAACATCCTCGTCTTTTAGGAAAATCCCGAAATAAACGACCAGGGATATAATGAACAAGATATAGCTGACATATAACTAACGCCGGTACATCGGCAGTGTCGTTTCCAACTGAAGGGTTTCACTTTTTTTCAAATATGTACAACGACCAGAAACGAATGATAATTTCTTGCACTGAGAAATTCATGCATTCGGTTTAGTGAAATGCGTGTTTTGTGGAGAATATAGGTTTCTGAAAGAATATCGGAAAAGAACAGGACCGCGCGCATGCAAGGGCAGTTTAGTTTAGATGAGCAATGGCCGTTTCTGTTTTTTTTTTCTTTGTTTTTTGTTTTTTTTTTGGAATGGAACTTGACGATTTTCGCTGGAGAGGAGGTGTTGGAGTAAGCCCACAAGCCGGACAAGAGGCAGGGGGAGGCTATCCACTTCCGACCTTTTTCGCTTTCCTTATTTGGACTTCACGCCTGCTTCCTGCTGCATTTGTTCCCGCCCATCAGATGCCCTTCTTCTTATTGCCCTTCTTCTATTGGATTTGCAGCATTGCCGTAGAATGACAAACATAGCATAGTATTTGGTAGTTTTTTTTTGTACTTTTTGTCTGATTTGGTCTGTTTTACTAGATCCTACGTACACGTGCAGCATTTTCGTTTGCGGTCTTTTACTGATATTGTTTTACCGTACAATGTTCGGGATCAATTAAAAAGGGTCGGAAAGTTATCCTCTCGAAATCAGTCAATTTTTTGTGAGTTCAGTCAGTCCCGTAATACTCGTCGCCTCTCTCGATCAACTCCTTCCCTCCCTCTGCCTTCCCCCGTGGAATTTTTAATAATAAGTAGTTAACCGTGGGCAAGGCGAAATTTCGTTCGATTTTAGGAGGAAAATTTCCCGAGTGATTTTTCGTACTGCAAGATCTTTTCGTGATTCAGTCGTGGAACGTAAAAAGTACTTGCACCCAAAAAAATATGACCTTTCAAATGGTACGACGCGCATTTCTCCAAGAGCGTGCTCATTAAGGGCTTCCCAGGGGTCAAAAGGTTTACCGACAGCCCGAAATCCGTTTGCTGTCATCTTCCGCTTTTTAACGTGAGATCGATCATTCAAAGTTACGTCAAAAAGTGCCTTCTTTAAACAAACATGGTGTTTGGGTTTTAGCGTGAAACTTTATTTCTTTCGGCCTTACTCAAAACTCAGGCTCAATTAAAACCAGAACCAAAGTACGTTTGTAGCTGATTAAGTCAATCTGGTTTGAAGAGGACTCAATCAATATCCTTTGTTCGGAACTGAAGTTTTGTAATTCTGTGGGATTACACATGGCGTGGGCTGCCCTCAAGGATTAGCCACAGAACAAAGAGCGATTTCCTTTTAACAATACAATTGTGAATACTGTATTATGCTTCAAAAGGGTTATTAGCCGATAACCTTTATGTAAGTCGAGAGGTTTTTCACGAGGCACAAGTGAAACTGAATGTTTCACAGAACTGAGCGTGCCCAGCACACGACAATCAGCGGTTATCTGGTTATGATGGTACAACTTTGTTTTGGTGAGTTATTTGTTTCAGTTAATGTTTGGTTGTTTGTTTGTTTATCCCTTGAAATTACCGTGTAGGCTCGATGATGATTTATTCTCTTAAATTTGCGTTCTTGCGTAAACGAGTCGATGAAAACGTGAGCTGCTATAGGAGTTTCCAGAAAGAACTACTAAAGTGTGAAACAGATTTGTGAGTTAAGTGTAATTTAGAATGGCGCGAAATTCGGACCCAATTTCGGTTAAGCCTTTAACCAACCAGATGCAAGTATGTATGGTACCAGATATTCAGGGGTTTTAAAAGCAAAAAAATGTCTTCTCCGCATGGGTAATTTATGCGCATTTTCTTGCGTCTGGATGTTTTCCACTCTTCCACGGTCTTTTGGCCCGTAAGAGCTTTATTGTTGGCAAGCGGATGTTGGTTAATGCACTCATACTAATACCACTCAATATTTTGTCTTGCATCTTTATAATAAGTAGAAGATCCCTGAAAGATATACTCGGGGAATGTAAATTGGCGGTAAACACAGTTATCATTCATCCACACAACTGGTTTCAAGTTGAAGTGTTTCATCCGGCCCCACTGACGGAACACCGTAGCTTCTAAAAAAACGAAGTCATTTAATAATACTAATGTCAGTAAATTTCAATTCCAATATTGGGGTCCGTGGACTTGAAGAGAGTGTGATCGACGGGAGACTGGTACAATTTTGTAAGTTAAGATATTTTGTGCAGATTTCAGCAAATCAGTTCTTTGTTTTGTTTGCAAGTAGGTGCGCTATTTTGCTTGTTTATAGTTTCAAGTTGTTTGTCTTAGGCTACAACCGTAAACTGGTCAGATGATCGATTGAGCCACTTTTAATACTTCACTTTGACCCAAGCAAAGCTGTGATCGGCTGTAGCTTGGTAACGCATTCCTCATTCGGGGAACGCTTACGTAAACTAGAAAGCTAAAACATTCAAATCTGATTAAAGGCTTTGAAAACCCATCAATACCTATAAATACCTGTAGTTCTCTTGCTGAATTGAAGGTCTGGCACAAGAGGAATTTTTGACATTCTTGACCAGGAAAATGCGGATCAGTAAAATGCACATAACATAAAGAACAAGTCAAATAGAAAATGTTCCCTACTGCGGGAATACAGGATAAAAGAAAAATTAAAGTTTATTGCGCCTGAACGTAAGCATCGTATTTCTTCATTTTCAAAATTTGCTTGTTTTCGTTTTGTTTTTCGTTTGTTTTTCTTTTTTTTCTATTGGTCTGCATTCGTGACCTGCCATATCCCCCAGATTTGAGTTGACTTATTTTATTTCAAAGCCGACGTCTTCAAATATTTTTGCCGCGTTTTCAACTTTCATGTCACTTCTTATTTTTATTTATGTGCACAACATTTGTGCAACCGGAAAAAAATGTAATTTTTTCCCTTATTCACTTCCGTTTCCGCAACACCCTTCCTTGAGCTTGATGGGAAACGTGACTACCTCAGGTTGCAAGCCATTTCCGGTAACTTCGCGGTCGAAAACGAGGCTTATTACCATAGACCGCTGAAATGTACGCTCATGTCTCGCTTCTCCCGACAGCGACGGATGAGATGTAAGCTTACATGTGAACCGTTTTTAATCTTTGAGTCAATCGCTGTGTAAGTATCCGTAGCCTGTTCCATGTTGACATGCGTTGTGCAGTTCTAGTGGCTACACAACCGTAAAGGAATTCCTGCTCAATTCCTTTTATGCTGACAATTTCGTCTCCTCCTTCCGGTACACTCTAATTACCCTTCGAATTCTGTCACACACGTATGCTCCCCCGTGCAACGCAAGACACACAAGCACGTATTTGGTTGCTCGTTTTAACACAGAATGGAAAACGCGTAAATGTTTGGTGGCGAAATTGTTATGGAAATTTTTGTTCATTGCACCTCTACTTGACATGTCCGGTAGAATTACATCTTGTCCAATGTTGTACGTGGAAGACAGATAAATGGCAGTGGATTATGGTGCCCGGATTCTGTTGACATTGCATTTATGGAGGTAGAATTGCACGACGATTCAGTCGATTGTACGAACGGTGATCACTTCTGTGAATTATGCAGCTTGAACTTTTCGACCCAAAATGTAAGTGCACGTTGTATGTTCTCGTTTTGAGTCGTTCCGCCATTTTAGAGCTTTAACTGCATGAGAGCATATTTTATTTCCCAGTATTTTTTATGGCATTTAAGCTTACGTTTGTTTTTCCAAGTTGACCATAGTATTGTTTCACCCAGGGTGATCTATGTTTTTGTTTGTGACAGCGGGGACTTAGTAAACTAGCTTCACACCTAGCTTATATTTACAAACTGTATTGAAGTTGTTACATTTGTAAGCTTAAGCTGATGTTCATTAATTTCATCCTGATTTCATCAATTGTTAACCTTAGTTTTGTGTAAAGTATTAGCGGATGAAAGGCAATATTAGTCGAGTTGGACTTGAGTATTAAGTTCTCTCCTAATTACATAACTGACAAATAATTCAATTGGGCACTGAGCAGTTGATTTTCATTTCAGTTCAAAAAGTGGAAAATTCTAAGTTGCCGGCTAGGATGTCACCATACTACATTAAGTGGAACAGTGCAGTGTTTTAATTTTCTAGAAACACATAATGGCCAGATTACATGCTGGAATTTGTTGGCTGGAGATGTTGGCCCAACATTATCAGAGCCTGAATAGTACATTGTATGTTTGTTTACATGCTATGATTTGTTGGCCCGAAATTCCACCCACAGTATCTGAGCGTGAATTGTACATGTATGTTGACTCCTGATTCCATGAAAATGCCATTGACTTGTCATTTTCTTTGACAGTGTTAGCCTGCGTAGCAAGCATTTCCGTAAGGTTTCCCGCACGTTTGAGGCATTTTTTCGTTTTTTAGCCGCGTGAAAATTGGGGCGAGCGCAAAAAAGTGCATGACGGGGGAGGGGAAGGGAGAGAAGGAAACGCTTGCCCGCAAACCCCACGATTTTGAAAAACCTGTTCGCCCACGAACGGAGTATCCTGATTGGCGCCGCATCGTAGTGTTGATTGCTAAGTGATAAATCCGTCAATCAAATCAGGTATGTTCATTTGAGTGTGACCCGGCGTGATGAACACAACAAAATGGCGGAGGAGTTGTTTGAAGAGTGTTTGGACGATGTTTTGAAAGAGCTGAGCTCCAAGGGATTTGCTTTTACTTTGAAGGCAGAACAACAATTGGCATTGCGCCATCTTTTTGATGGCAAAGATTTGTTGGCTGTATTACCCACTGGGTTCGGCAAAAGTTTAATTTTTCAGCTCTTCGTCTTAAAGGTCGATGCGAGAAGAAGAAAGCAAGGAGGATCTGGCTTTGCTAGCATTATTGTTATTTCACCCCTTCAGAGTATAATTCGAGACCAAGTAGTCGAGGTCAATTCTATGGGAATGACAGCGTGTGATTTAAGTGAAAAACTTGGCTGTTTAGAAGAGACACACCAAGGAAAATATAACATCGTCTATTCGTCAGCGGAAGCCGCGATGGACAAGCGATTTGTCAACTCTTTGAAACTGAAAGATTCGTTTTTTAATGCAAATTTGGCAGCATGTATTGTGGATGAAAGTCATACAGTCAAAACCTGGATGGGGTTGAGGTAAGCTTGTTTGTTTATTATCGAATTCGTGGCCGCTTAATTCTTGTTGCACACTTGTCCCACCAATTGTTTGCTCTCCTCGTCTCGGGGAATTCTCGTAGTCACATTCCCAGACAAATTCACTATAACCACTTTTACCCGAAGATCCTCACCTGGTGTTAGATTGTCGATATTCAGGTTTGAGTCCAGAAGATCGTTTTTGTCCTGATCCGATGGCTGTGGTATCGCATCAAATCTTAGAGACTTGCGAGAAGCTTTTACGGACTCGGGAGAATTTACTCGAACAGTCTTGTGACAAGGACTCCTGCCTGGTGTAGTGTCGAGCAGCCGTTTGGACAAGTTCTCAGCAAGCTTTGGCAGAGTTTGGGTAACAGCAGACTGGCTGCCTATTATTGTATTCCGAATAAGTTCAGATAATGTACCTAAATTCCTAATTTTCCGCGCGCAAGGGTTGCAGACACGGTCCGAATAAAGCTGCGAGTTCTCGACAACTTCCACACCAACCGCTCGGCAAATATCAGTGAGGATTGTCCCAATATAACCACTTCTTTTTGACTCTTTGAATAAGTTTTGTGACGAAATAAAACGCGATTTTCCTGGCTGAGATATATTTCCAAATTTCACTCTGAAATTACAGCGACAAATCCTACACCAATCACTTGGTGTTTCGACGTTTTGAGCCTTCGACATGACACATCTCCGCGCTGAGTGTTTGGCAGTTCACGGGTTTTATCCATGTGTAGCATGTTTATATTTTGACGGAAGTAATTCTGAAACATCCGGTAGTCTGTTATTCGTTACTTTATTGACAAATTGTCACGCTATGAATTCATCCAACTGTGAAGGTGTCAAAGGGGCATTTTTCAAAATCATGGGGTTTGCGTGCAAGCATTTCCTTCTCTCCCTTCCCCTCCCCCATCACGCACTTTTTTGCGCTCGCCCCAATTTTCGCGCGGGTAAAAAACGAAAAATGCCTCGAACGTGCGGAAAATCTTACGGAAACGCTTGCTACGCAGGTTATGACAGTGTTGGCCCAGTTTGGTAAATGTCTTTTGCACCGCAATACATTTTCTGAATCAGGTCGATATAAATTCTTAGGAGTCAGTGCCAAATCAGGAGTCAAAATGCCTTTACGATTTATGCTCTAACCATACATGTACCTTCATGGCCAACAAAACAAAATTAATCATGCTGAAAAACTGTACCATGTAACCATAGTAATATTGAACTTTTTGTTGCACAAATTCAAGTTGCATACAGCATCAGCCATACGTGTACTTAGACTCTTCTCATGACTCTTGTCATGCAATGGTGATCAAGGCCACTGTGCCTGCATGTTTCATATTGTGTTTGTGTTTGTTCTTCTACTTATCACAAGTAGGAAGCTTCCAATAACTTGTGACGTTGTTTGGCATGGATATTTTTGTACTTGCAATGACTTGCAATCAGTTTGATTGAGCTCAAATTCATACCATAGTGCATGGATGTTTTTTTCCATTTCGCCACACAATGCAAGTCATTGCGAGTTAGTCTTAGTATATTTTTTGTGGTGTACCTGTAAACTAGCTGGTGCATTTCTGCAGCCTTACTTTGCTCGCCAGTTCTGTGGGACACAATGCGTAATTGTATTCTGAATGTGACTATGACTTTGACTTTGGCATGCCATAGGTGCACATGTAATGCTGCATTGAAATAGCTTTTCTGTTACTTACATCTACTATCACTGCCCATTGCAAGTCTGTCTATGCAAGCCAGTTTGCACGTCGAAACTTGTGATAACCTGCATCATCATTTGGCCTGGGGATGAGATAGAAAGTTGTGTTCCCTAATCAAATGGGACTCTTAACTTTCTTTCCAGTCCTCTTACATATATAGAGCCCCCTTTTGGAGGAGACTCCTCCTGTTGATGCAGGGCTGGACTAAAGTCAGGTCTGCTCATCTGGGAGAATGGCACCAGTGAATGGTCTGGCAACTTACAGTGCAATTGTTCCAACTTGAGTTTATTTACCACATTTTGTGTCAAACATTCAAGAGAAAGAGGAGATCACACAACAAACATCATGAATAGATTTTGTATTGAAAAAATCACAGTCCTTGTGTAATTTCCTTTGTCTTTTCCCTGTAAAAATGTTAACGAGTTTTAAGAATGTTTAAACCTGCGGGGAGTGGATACGCGGGAAACTTGCTGTTATGAGCAATTTTTGAAAGCAGATTGCTTGAAACGTGACCTGGAATTCAAGTTTTTTCATTAACCTTGTGTTGGACGTAGATTTTATCATTTCTTTCCTGAGGTTCTTTCAAACAGCTGAATCTTTTTTAAACCAATCATTTGTTTTTGTGAACACATTTAGGCATTTCTCATTTCATGTTTATCAGTCACATACTGTACTTAGAGAGTAAAGAAAGTTCGGCAGAACACATCTTGCAAACCGTCTTACAAGTCTTTCCAAACTCGAAGAGAAATGTTCATTATTCTCTCTTGGAAAGTTTAGTTTTTCAGTTACATTGTTAGTTATATGGTTGTGATGGTGAGGCAGATCAAAGTGACTACCTATAAGAAATGATAAAGAAAGCTCTCATTTCATTTCAAGTCAGAATTAATAACACCATATCGTTTATGACATGTTATTATTATTTGTTTTGCAGGAGTTAGAAGAGCACACATGGTCTATGCTACATAATACAAATTTGAACAGAAAGAAAGGAAGGTAGGTAAAATTGTAGATTATCTGCCTTTAAGGTTGGCTAACACAAAGAAATGTTTGCTATGTCATCTTCATTTTTACTTGAAACTTTTTTCCAAGCGGTTTCAGTCAGCATTTATTTATTAGTGGGTAATTTGCCTTGTGATTATTTTCCTCTTAATATACAACTTCTTCTACAGAAATCCTCAAATAAAAACAAAGACTTCATTGTATATTTCCAGTTCATCTGACAGTGAAATTACCCTTCTACCTGATCCTGTCCCGTTTGCAGTCAGTGGTAAAAACCAAATTTTTATTATTCATAGAGCAAAGATTGTGCAAGAACATTCAAACCAAATTCAGAGTGCACATTGGTAAATTTCTGTCTTGTCAGTGAACCAACCAAATGCACTCATTCCTGTACATTGGGAACTGTGGTTGAAGCCGAGCTAAGGCCCTCAGGCTGAAGTTACATGTATAAAATAAATAAATAAATAAATGGGAATTAGTAGTGATGTTCAGATTGAATTCAGTTCGATCTGACTCAGTTGGAATTTAGCGATGTTGGTTTTTGAGGAGAGGGGAAAACCCATGTATCTCTTGGAGCAAGGATGGGAACCAACAACAATCTCGGCCCCACATCTAATGCTGAGTCCAGGAATCGAACCTAGGCCACATTGGTGGGAGGTGAGTGCTCTCACCACTGTGCCATCCTTGCTTCCCTATATTGCCCTGCATCCCTATATATTTACAGCATTACATTTAATAAGCTTTTTTTATCTTTCAGAAATTGTGTTCACAGCTGCAGTTTATGTAAGCAAGAATTTGTTGGACTGCTGGAATTTACAGGCCATCTGCACAGTGAGGGTCATCAAGAAAAGCTTCATAAGTGGAGAAAAGATCAACACCAGGAGTGGAGCCCAGATAAACAACAACAAAATAGCCCAAAGCCAGATAGTCCAGATCAAGAAAAGCAAAACAAACCACCATCTGACTGGAGTGCAGATGATTTTACTGGTTTTGTAGATTATTTCAGTGATCACACTGGGGAAGCGCCGATGGGAGATACCTGGCAAGGCAGGGGTCCACCACGGGACCCAAGAGACATGCCCAGTCTTTTGGACTGTCCACCACAATTTGGATACCGATACCAGGAGCAGTTTGACAGCAGAAGGGATAGAAGGGATCAGTTTCAGGGAAGGAGGTATCCACCGTGGAATGAAGAAAACAGGGACTGGCCGAGAGAATTCAGAGATAGCCCACCACTCAATCCTGAATATCCAGATATGAATTATGCAAGTCAGGAAAATGACCAGTACCACTGGATGAGAAACTCTGATGAATGGCAAAACGAAAGGTATTATGAAAATAGGGATGAAGATCTGTATTCTTCAAGGATGTACCCTGGTGATGGGCGAAGACCTTCCTATGATGGTAATGAAGAGTATAGGTCAAGACGTGGCAATCAAACTTATCTCCATGGCAACAGGAATATGAGACGTAGAAGTAACTCACCACATAGACACAGAAAGCAAATAAAAAGTGTTGCTGGATCAGTTGTCCCTTCTAGGAGACAGAAGGATAGAAGGCCTAGCTCTAGAAGTAGCAGGGCTGAAGGATGTTCTGATAGTAAGCAGAAAGAGGTGCATAAACAGGCTGAGGGGAAAGAAAGGCCTAGTGAAACTAAAAGAAAAGAGGACAGAGCAGCACCAAAATCAAGTCCATCTTTAGGCAGTCCAAGAAAAGAGGACAAAACACCTTCAAAATCAAGTCCATCTTCAGGCAGTCCAGGGGCCAAAAGCACAAGAAAAGGAAATCCTCGGAAACTCTTAAGACCTGCAGAGGAGAAGAAAGATGAGGTAGCAAGTACAGGTAGTGGAAATTCTTCTGTTAAAGGTGCGACACAAGACAAGGAATCAGAGAGACTGGTGAAAAATAAGCATGATAAACTTGAGATAACTATTACAGGGAAGAATGACAAGGGAGAATCTTCATCAGTTTCTCAACCTGTTGTTGAAGACAAAAAGAGCAAATCACCCACCAAATCAAGTTCAACTACCGCAGTTATTGCAGGAACATCATTGACAAAGATGCCAAATTTCCTGGGGGATTCCTCTGCAACAGCCACCAAGGATTCCTCTACAACAACAAAAGAAGATTCCTCTACAACAGTTAAAAAGGATTCCTCCATAGCAGTCACCAAGGATTCCACTTCAATCCTCAAAGAGGAGCCAAAGGGAGATTACTCTTCTTCAGTCAAAGGGAATCTCCTCCCAACCCTAGATACAAGTAAAGGGTCTTTGACAGCAGTTCAAGGTAAAGAGCATCCTTTGAAAGTATTAAATGAACAAAAAGCTTCCTTGCTCTCTCTCAAAGACAAAGAAAATTCAGGGTCTCAGTCAAAAGGGAACAAGGAAACTATTATATCATTTCCAGATAAAGAAAATCCCACAAAGAAAGAAAGCTCTTTGGCGTTTCTTCAGGAAAAAAATGACCCTTCAAGAAACTCGACAATGGACACATTGCCAGTGTTTGAAAAAGACAAAGACCAACAAAGCTTTAAATTGGGAGGAGTCTCTTTGTTGTCCACAGGGGAGAAAAGACTGGCTGCAGATGCTAAGGATCAAACTGAGTCATCAGTTACAACAGACAAATTGCTTATGCCATCAGTAACAAGAGACAATATACACGTAGCTAGAAATTCCAGTTCCTTGCCACCAGTGGATGAAAAAGAGAAAATGTTTAGTTTAGGTGTTTCCAATGGTGGTCAGAAAAACATTCACCCCACTGTTTCTTCAGCCACAATCTCGACCATAAGTTCATTACCATGGAAGGAGCGAGAGGAGAAACTGAGGTCTTTGCTTGGAATTAAGAAGGAACCAAAGGATTCTGAGGTAAAGATTTTTTTCAGTGCAAGATATTTTGTTTTGGTTGTTGATTTGTTTTTGCTATGAGCTTGGGATCTGAGTTCCTCTCAAGAGTCAAACATTTGATCCTTCTTAACCCCCTGCTCTGTGGGGCTTACCCCAATCCTACTCCAAAGTGGGTTCCTCCACCTCTCTGATGTGGGGTCCACCACCATATTCTTTTCATGTCATAAGAGGTGACAAAGATGGATAGAGGTAGTGGGACCTGGTCGCTCAACCAGGAATCATTATGTAGCCACCACACTCAACTGTCAACCATGGCCTCTGTGACTGACAAACAGACACACCACACCACTTTATCATGATACGACATGCTTTCAAAGTTATTTATTAAAACTGCAATCTGAAAATCTCTCTGAGGCCTTTTTGCTGGCTTCACATGAATTTCCAGTGTTGCCCTCTTGGTTTAACTATCCCCCCTCTGTGAAGTTAAAAATACACAAAATGGGATTATGCATTACTACATTTCAAACTTTACAGTGGTAGTATGCCCTCCTGACCCCCCCTCCCCTCTGCCAGAGTCTTGTACCTACAAAATAACCCCCCCTACCTACCTTAATAAAATCTTGGATCCGCCCTTTATTAATATGTGATAACCTTTGTTCACTGTTCTTGTCTTTCAGAGCCCCCAAGACTCGACGCCTTGTGCAGTGTCAAAGTCAAACGAAGTGACAGCTGAAAGTGAGGCACACCACCCTGTGGTCAGCAGCAGTACTTCAGTAACTGCCCTGAGCAGTAGCTCTATTAAATCTGCTTCATCAAGATATGTTCCAGGTTTCTCTCAATTGTCATTGTCACGTCCGCAGTGCAGTTTTGTTCACATTGATGGAGTGCAGTGTGGTGCAGTCACTTGGAACAAGTAAGTCATAACCTCACACCTTTTGAGTGCTGTCTGTGTTACAGACCATTTTTGAGTTAAAAACAAGAGGATTAGTTTTTAAAGAAACTGTGGTGCTGCGTCGACGGGGAACTGAAACACAAAATTTGGATTTATCAACTGAGTTGATAAGGTACATGTAAATTGGCCACCGTAGAGAAATTTAAAGCTCACATTTCGAGTGTTAGCCCTTCGTCAGAGCGAATTCTTTTCAATAATGCAAGGCCTGGTGGGAAAGCGTTCATGAATAAAAGAGTTATTTCTCTTGTCAAAAACTCGAAAGAGTGTTTCATCAGGTATTCAAACACCTTGAAGTCGGTCAATAAACTCGGCTGCGCCTCGTTTCTTCAACCCACTTCTCGGTGTTTGGGTATCCTGATGAAACACTGTTTCTCGTGTTTGAGATGTTACTTAATCCACGCCAGTCTGAGTTCATACTGGTCTAAGCACTTTCATTGCTCCATTGTAAGGGGTACCGTAAGTTCGTATCGGGCTGAGTCGTATTGGTCTTGTGCAATCATGCAAGCCTTAGAACTACATTACCTGACTCAAAGGTTTATTTGCTGGTAGTAACAGGTGTGAAATTACATCAGAAAATCGTTTCTCCTCTTCAGATACTGCTCTTATCATCAGCGAGTGTTTGGAAGCGAAGAAAACCATTCCCAGGACCAAAGCCTCGCCTCAAAATCAAGCCACCTAACAAGAGACGAAACTCGAGAAATCGAATCGTCAAGAAGACCTCTATTCAGCCGTACCGGAGGTGCACAGATCTTCCGACCTACCACACCCCCTCACAAACCCCCAGAGCGCCCAGACACGCATGCAGGGCTCGATATGAAGACTGGTCTAGGGGACTCCGAAGATATCGAAAAGGAACAGAAACAACTTAGTGGTAGCAGTAAGGGTGCTGTGGGGTCTTCTGAAGAGATCGATCTCAACTCCACTTCACCCTACAAACCATTAGAGTCTACTGTAAATGCTACTCGTGGGAATATCGATCTCAGCACCACATTTAAAGGAGCTTCAAGGAACTTAGTCTTCCGTGGATCGTCTGTGGGTTTCAATAGCGATCACAGCATTGGAGCCGAGACTGGTTCAATCATTGGTGCGAACGTTATTACTAGCACCAGTTCAAGTAATGGTGTCAAAATTGGTGCTAACACTGGCGCCAACATTGATTTAAGCGACACGGTACGGAGACTGGGAGGAACGTTGGCCCAACAAGGTACCAACCTGGATAGTGACAGTAGTCCTGGTATTGATTTAAGTGGTACAGTACCCAACCTTGAAGGTCTTTTGGCGCTACATGGCTCATCGGCGATAGATAGAAAAACTAGTCCGAAAATTGATCTGAGTAAAACGGTGCTAAAACACGGACCATCTTGGGGGCATCAAGAATCATCGGGTGATAGTACGTTGAACATTGACCTGGCTGCGACGGTATCGAATCGTGGTTCATCAGTTAGCACTGAAAGCAGCCCTAGTATTGATCTGAACGAAACAATACCGCAACCTAGAAGATCGCGGACGCCGCAAGATTCCATCAGCCGTAAAGAATCACAAGCGTCAAACTTAAACCAGCACGCTGCAGCTGATTCTGTGACATCTCACTTAAAAGGTGATGCTCTATATCCACAGATGCATTTGGTGAAAACTGAACCCGGTCAAGAAGAGGCGTCTTCAGTGCAGCACACAGAAATGATTGATTTGAACTTTAGTACTAAGCTGTTGGGCGTTCCTCATTCTGTGGTCGCACCTTTTAACGCGAGTATGCATTCATCCCAGAAATCGCCCAGAGAAATGACGAAATCACCGTCTGAATTTTCCACGCAATCGTCTGCCCGTTCTTCGCCTCGAAGCTACGCACCATCGTCACCTCAAAGCCCGCTGGTGTCTCGAAGAGTTTCCACCACTTCACCGGCACCAGTGGATCAACGCCCTGGGTCCACCATCTCACTTCCCAATCTGTCGCTTGATCTATCGAGGTTTAACCTTCCTCCCGCGGTGCGCAAAGCGCTGGCTGAACGTTACAGTGGAAAGAAAGTGACTGCAGCGACCGGCAGTCATCCGGCCGACTCCTCAGAAGGCCGCCGTTCTCAACCTCCATTCTCAGAACACAAACCTGAAGGGCCGTTTGATCTTGGAAAGAAAGCCTCTCCCTTACCAGCAAGACTTCGTGGTCGAGGGCAACGGAGCGTCAGTTTGGACTCACCCATTGCACAGCGAGGAAATATTTTTGAAACTCAGCAATTTTTTGACAGACAGGTGGTAAAAGATGGGCAGCATCATTCAGGTTTACATGTTTCTTCCTCGAACACTGGTACGGTAACGAGATCGAGTTATGATGCTTCTTTTGGGGTACATGTGCCTTCCACAAAAGTACCACCTTTCAGTGTACCGCTCAGAAATGTGCCTCATCACCCTGGTGTACCCAGTCAAGAGAACTCTACCGAACTTCAGAGTCGAGGACTGATCGATTTAAGCTCAACTTCGTACCTTGAAAGAATGTCAGCACCCTCAGTTAACGAAGGTAGACCGGCTGATGCGTCTCGATTTAGTATTGATAATTTACGATCGCCTCCGAAACCTTCTGCTCTTCAAAGCCGAGGCTTAATCGATTTGAATACCACTACGGAATATGGCGTTCGGGACACAGTTCTAGAAAGTCCTGAAGGGCTTTCGGCTATAAAACGCAAGAGGCTGGACTCCTCTGAAGGAACAGAGAGTGTTTCGAGTTTAGTTGCTGACAAGGTAGTTAAACGACCAAAGCAAGGGGAGACATTGTCTCGCGAAGACAAGGAGGTTACCTACCGACCGGGAATAAACGTTCAGGAGTTGTTAACAATCGAACGCGAGGAGCAGAATCAGTTACAAAATCTGCACGCAGTACAGTCGAGACTAAAATCTGTCCGCGCGCAGATTCAGAAATTGTGTACGGAGCTGGACTCGCTGAGTAGCGAAGAGCAGCGGATCACGCTCAGAATGGGAGAATTGCGGAATATGCGACTTAGCATTCTTGAAAATGCGTGCTACGAGAGGCAAGGACTGCCTTTGCCAGCTAGGAGCGACACGGCTTCGACTCAGGAAACTAGTAAGTTGACCACACTGGATAACAGAGACGATAGCATGACGTCTACGGTGTTGTCTGAATCAAGCACTTCAGTTGATAAGGGTGACCCTTTTGAAAGCGTTCACACGAAGACGGATGGTCACCTGGTTTGTTCTTCTCAGGATAAAACGCCACGTACAAACGTGAAAGATCCTTGGAGTAATAATCGCGAGGATAGCAAGGAAACAGAACAAATTGCCACCGAGGCGAAAATTGATGGTGACTCTACTGTTTGTTCCAGTGCAGAGTCTTCATTGAGCACGAGCAGTTCTAGCGACGTTCCTCAGACAGGGACGCAAGTTTCCCCTGTCGGCACAGCTACCAAGTTTGTTTTGAGGGAAGAAACGCTGCCAACCAAAGACCCTCGTGATAAAGTTGAGGAAAGCATCAACGTGGCATCAAAACGTGCAACGAAGCGGAGTCAATCATACAACGGGGCGGAGATAAATCGAGGAGCAAAGGCCCCTGTACAAACATATGCAACTCGAATAGGCGAAACAGTGAAGACTAGAGACAGCACTGTAGATATCCCCCGTGCACAACAAGGTGGTGTCCCGAGTAGTTTAGACGCCAGCTCAGAGCAAACTGCTGGCAGTTCACCGGGGAATCTCGACGATCAAATCAGGAAATATCTCGTGAAAAAAACGAAACATTCTCATCGGTCGGAAAAAGCGTTGTTCAGGAAAAAGAGCTTTTCTGACGTAAATGTTTCCAAGACTATTGAGGCCAGCAGGAAGAAGATTCAGTCAGTTAAAGAAAATATGAAGCGTTGGAAACAACAAGAACAAAGGTTTGATGTGCGAGGATCTCATGAGGAGCAAACCGAAAAAAATAGCAGCAATTGTGCCTCTTCTTCCAGTATGGATGGCGCCGAAACTTCCGCGGAGAATCCAGGCAAGGAAAAGTCGGTCTCCTCGCCAAAAATCGCACTCCAAGACAAACCGTCCCCACGAAAGACCACAAAAGAGCTTAAAAAATCCAGTCTCTTCCACTCTGGTAAGAAACGTTCTAGGGAGTCACGGAGAAATAAGCCAGAGAAATCGCAAGCGAGGGATAAAGAATGTAAAGAAACGGCAGTGGTTACCTCTAAGAGGCGAAAGATCGACGATACTTCGCCTAGTACGCAGCGTAGCGCCCCAACCAAGGAGAAGACGTCATCCAAAGGAAAGGGTCAAGTAGTTAGTGCCGCGGCTCACACGACCACAGCTGAACTGGGGGGATCTGCAACCGAGGAAAGGTCCAGTACTGAAGACGAGATTCCCACGCGAGACGTGGTAAGTAGACCTCTCATTATATTGTCGTTGTAGAAATTTGAATTTTCTAAACAAGTAGGAAACCTCTGGGACCGATTTACACCCACTTTCTTTCTGTTATTATTAAAAAGCGTTTCTAATGCTAATTTAAGTTACAGTTTGAGAACAGCCGAAGATAAAACGCAGGGAAAATAATTTATGACAATCTACAAGCATCCAAGATTGGCCCTAATCTTGGATTAAAGTGTAGGTTAACGCTGCCCAGAGGGTCATTTAACTACCCAGAACTTCGCTTTTTAATAGCACGGCAATTTTTAGTTTACTGTGTATCTTTGTAGGATAGTCAATCTTATGAAGCAAGAAGTGGCCCTTCCCGTTCGAGTCATCTTCAAATTCCGTCATCAACGTCACAAAACTCTAAAGGTAGGCAGAATCATCCAGATTACTGGGTTGTTCACTTTTTGTTGTTTCAAGCACCAACGAGGCTTACTTGTGTCATGTAGGCTGTCCGCGTTTTGATTTCTGGAACTGACGTAAACGCGGTCTATTACGGTTTGTGATGGAGCGCGTTGTGGTAGATCGTTGCCGAGGCAAACAGGAACTTGGAGCAAGCTAATTAAGGATGCGTTCGATTGGGCGCATTCCTTCACAGCGGTCAAGCTAAAAAACAACAACAACAACAACAACAACAATAACAAAAAAACAAAACGCCACGTCCTGTTTTCAGAACCTTAAAATTTGAATCAGTTCAAACGGCTACGAGCGTGAAGTTCGTGTGAAAACGATGCAGGCGATAAAACTTGTGGCTGACAGTTACTATGTTTTGAACTCACAATCACAGTGAGAAAGCTTACTAGGTTTTCAGATACGGCGTTAAGTTAAAGGTTAAAGTTAGAGTTTCGACATTTGTACGGTCTGTACATTTGCTTGGACTTTTGTTTCCAAAATTATGGCAAGAACTGCACACGCTTCGTGAGTTTGACCGCTGTCAAGCGCATTAAGGAATAAGAATTTTTAAAAGGGATTTCTTTCGATCGTTCTGTGTTTTCTAATTCTGGAAGACAATTAATCGAACACAATCTAAAAGGGCAAAATCGCGATTGATGTAGTGGCCTAAACGTTAACTTAAGATTTATTTCTAAATTTAGTTTGTCGTGCTTACTCACTTAGGAAACAAAAAGCACCGTGGTCCTCCGGCTTGTAAGTTTGTAGGTCACACAGGGGCTGTATGTGGCTTGAAGGTGAGTGAAATGTTTCAAAAATATGCTTGTTCATGCGGGTCCGAATCAAAAGCCAGTTTATGTTTTCAAACAGTGAGCATTTGTTTGTTTGATTGTTTGTTTCTTTCTGACAGACAGACTGACTGACTCACACACTCACTCACTCACTCACTCACTCACTCACTCACTCACTCCCTCACTCACTCACTCCCTCCCTCCCTCCCTCCCTCCCTCCCTCACTCACTCACTCCCTCACTCACTCACTGACTGACTCAATCACTCACTCACTCACTCACTTACTGATTGGTTGATTGATTGATTGATTGATTGATTGATCGATTGATTGATCGATCGATTGATTGATTTTTCAATCCACAAACGTTCAATGAAGACGCTCATGTGGTTTTCTTTCCAAAATACGGAAGTTTGAAGTTATGATGTAAGTATTGATCAAATTAAAAAAAGCCATAAAATACCTGGGATTCCGTTCGTTAATTGTTTCTTTCTGTACCCTGAAAAATTCCTCAACTTTTCATGTGCCGCCGGAATCTAATGAAAATGAGAAAGTCTGTTTTGGCTAATTTACATTGGATTTGACAACGAATAAAAGATCGGGATTCGGAAAGGGTTTAACTGTCCGGACCCTTTATTTAGCGAAATGTTGTGTACCAGCTCTAATTTTCCGTAACTGCGCATGCCTTTTGCAGGTACACGATGGCCATTTGTTTACTTGTTCGGCGGACAAAACCACGAGAGCGTTTGACATTCAGGTAAGGTTGGATTCTTTTTGTCTTCCTCCTCCTCCTCCTCCTCCTCCTCCTCACTGTCAACTCATTAACTCGATTTCTGATGACAGAGCTGTTGCCAAGCTCTTTTAAGAGTAAAACATTTCTGTTCTTGCTTTCATTTTGTAGTCAGGAGAATGTGTCAAAATTTACCAGGGACATACACAAGCGGTCAACTGTGTTGAGGTTTGTACGGCTGATAATAAGTCAACTTGATATGTTTTATTCTTTTAAAATGGGTACACGCGGAGAAGGTTATAATAGGGGATTAGAGGCGGTATACTTTGGCCAAGCGTTCTAGAAACGTATGACACCACATCTCGTCAGGTTTAAATGCGTGCGATTTCTCAACAGTCAAGCAAAAGAAAACTCTTTGTAATCAATAGCCCTTTTCACAGTCGACTTTGCTCATTTGCTTTACCGACCATGAGTTTGTGGCAGTTTTTGCCTGAAATTGCCTTATCCTCAATTGGTCACACTGTAAATAATGTTGGTGGAAAATGTATCTGTAAAAGGGGCTGTTCCGTACAAAAAGGTTGGAGCAAAATGTTGCTCATTATTTAACCCTTTGACCCCTACATAGACCAATTTATGGTGAGATGATTTGTTACTCTAACTTTTTAATCTGTTGACAAAATCCTGTCGTGTTACCATTCAAATGAGACCTCATTGGTAGAACTTTTGCATAGGGCTATTTATTTCTTAGGACTTTACAAAACCAAATTTGGAATTTTTGGTGAATTTTTTGCTTTGGCCACTTTAGGAAAGGGTAAGTCCTGTGATATCTTCTGAAACCCTCCCTCGTGTCGCAAAAAATAAGTCAGTCAATCGATCGAACAATCAATCAATTAATCAGTTAGCCAATCAATCCAATAATCAGTTAATAAATCAGGATTCGTGCCATGTGGTGAAGCTCGGCCCAAAATTGCCATTATGAACTGAATTTTAGGCAAAAAAAATGATAACTTACCTGCTAAATTTTCCGAAACAGGTATCCGAGGACAGAGTGAGACTGTTCACAGGCTCGAATGACCAAACCGTCAGAAGTTACAATATAAAGGTAAGTTGAGTAGATAAGACAAAATTATAGATACTATTTAGCAAATTATTAACTGACCCAGGTCCATCAAGAAAAACAACAACGACAACAGTTAGGTAACAACAAAACAAAAACAAAACCGACAAAACCTAATTTTGGGAAATACCTGGGTGCATAAAGGTGAGTCGTCTAAAACTGGGGTAACATTTATGCGTAAATAAACAAACATCCGATGTTAGTGCTAAGTCTCTGGCGTACAGCGCTTTTCCAACCGGCTCCAGAAGATGGTGCCGACCTCAGTGAACCTGCCTGGATGGAAGTTATCGCCAAGCACCCTGCTTTATTTTTAAATTCGCTCAATTGTTCAAAGATAACACCATAAACGAGTCGTGTACATATATCTGATATCTCATAGTGGAGCTGTATATTCCATTGTGTGCTATATCCGCCGTCTTGATTAAGGAAACAGATGGACGTGTTTGGGACAAGACAAAAAGGCATTTGAAGGAATGAGGGTGACGAGGTTGCCCCCTGCCTTCTCTTTTTTTTCTTGCCTCAAGTCACCTTCGTGTTCAAAATCCAAGTTGGTGTTTCACAGAGTCCAGCACGCGTCCACTTAAATGCTTGTTCTGATATTTTATCTTATTTATTTCCAGAGTGGCGTTTGTACCCACAAGTTTACGTTTGATGGCCGTGTCATGTGTCTTCACGCAGCCTTTGATCTTCTGTTTGTTGGACTTAACACTGGAATAGTGGCCTCCATAGATTTAGTGGTAAGTAGTGGCATTAGGAGTGTGTGGGTACGTGCGCTTCACGCAAGCGCACGCGGTTGGAACGCGGTAACGATAATCATAAGTTAGCAAATTTTAAGAAATGGTGATGACTCCTCGCAGTTAAAGATAGGAACTTAAGCAGTTGATAAAGGAACAACCTGCCAAAAATTCAGCCTTGAACGGGAATCGAACTCATAGGCCTCTGTGATACCGGTGGAGCGCTCTAACCAATTAAGCTATCAAGCCAACTGGGAGCTGATCATTTGTGAATTAGTAGATATCAACTTAACCCTTGCATTCCCAAGAGTGCCTTTAATCAAAATTCCAGACGAATCCCAAATTTCATTTTGTAAGATACCTATACACAAATAGTACTATGTGAAAGTACTGCTGAAGAGGAGCCATTTGAATGGTCACACCATAGGATTTCGTCCACAGACTCAAAAGTTAGAGCCACCTTATGTCTCCATAACTTTGTCATAAAAGAACGACCTGAAAAAAAAATTCAGGCTTGAACGGGATTTAAACAGCACTTCCAGTGATCTGCAGTGCAAAAGGAAAAATGAAGCTATTAACGCTAGCCTAGGCCAGGTTCTAGAAATAGCAGGAATGAACTAGGAGCAAAAGAGAACGCGAAAATAAAACACGCAAGGACGACAACGGAGAAGGCGGCGAATATTTCTATTTTGGGTATTTCTCTCATTCCTACTATCTGGTAGCCTGGAACAGGCTAAGTAAAGCCAAGCCAGTTATAGCCTTCCACCACTAGTGGTTACTTTACAACAGTATCCAGGGGGGGGGGGGGGGGCTTCTTTTTGAGATATGGAGAGGAAGACAAACAAACAGTCAATCAACTACGCTTTATTTAGCGAGGGCAACACTTAACGGTAATAAAACTGATGACTGCGTAGCTCTCATTGATAAATAAAGTAAATAAACATACAGAGCAAAGATAAGACAAAAATTAGTGAAAACTATAACCATTGTTGAATTTGGATAAGTAATTTGAGTATTGTTCATAATAAAAGGCGTGAAGTGGTTTTGACGATCAAAAAACAAACAAACAAATACTTTAAAAGATTTCTTTTAAAACACGTAATAGCAGGATTTTCAACCATCTAAAGAGTTGCAGTCTTGAATTGTTTTACCTCTAACGGTGGCAACAAAGATTAAACTTAGAAAAACTAGTAACTGCTGTGGACATCGCAATTCCCTTGAAGGAGAGCTTCAGTGTATGTAGGCTCGATTTCTGTCGCTCACTCTTGTGCGGCTTTTTTTTTCCTTCTTGAGAAGAGACCCTTCGGGGGGTGAGCGCGGGCTCATTTCCCGACTGGTAATCGAGCCTGCACTGTACGCAGAAATTTTCATTTGCACACCATCACAGGGTAAGGGACGTCTGCTGATGCCAACTGCATTCGAGAATAGTATCCAGTCCAGCGTGTTAAACAAAGTTACGGATGGAGCACTACGCAACATTTAAACGTAACTTTGTACCCGCGTGATTGCGTGACGTATATTAGGCATGCATCTCGCAGTGTATTTGGAAATCAAATTAAACTACAGTCACTTTTTCTAAGTACTCGTACTCTCCGTTATTTTTAACGAAGTAATACGGAGACCATATCTTGGAACCGTGGCTTTGCGCTTGCAAACCATCAGCGGTTACCAGAATTAAACTCTGCCTCTGGGCGTCACGATCATCTTTGTTCAAAGGAGTGACGTCAGAATCAGATGAAGGCATCACGATTTCTACCGCTTCTTCGCAGTCTTTGACGAGTGGTACCCAGTTAAGAAAGAACATAATGGCCGTAGATAGAATCGTCACTGCTCCCGTGAAGTAAAACGAAAGGCTGTAGTCCTTAGACGCGTCAAAGAGCGATCCCGCGATGGGCGGGCCAAGCGTTTTAGGGAACGCCATTATGCAGTAAAGCGCGCCTATCGCGCGCGCGACTTTTCGAGGTCCAACGAGGTCACGCGTGATGACAGGTACTAGCATTTCGTAACCGCCGTCGAGCACTCCGAATGCGAACGCGTACACGCAAATCCACTCGTACTTAGTGGCCAAGGTTACAATGCAACACGAGATTGCCATTGAGAGAAGGGTCAGCTGACAGACCTTGAGTCGATTAAATCGAGGAAGATCGCATACAAAGCCAAATACCAGACTGCCTACGAGCACTCCAATGGCTAAGTAACCTGTCAAAAGGGAGGCTTGAGTTTTGTTTACACCTCTGTCTTCAGCGAAGCGCACCTGAAATAGAGAAGAAAAATAAAGTTACTTAACTTATGTATTTTTCGTTTCCCTCCCCCCACCCCTACCCCCCCCCCTTTCCCCTTTTCTGGGAGAGGAGAGCCTTTCATCCTTTTCCTGCCATTGTATGTTTTTTGTTTTGCTTTGTTGTTGTTGTTGTTTTTTTTGTTTTTGTTTTTTGCCAAGGTCTGTCCGCGCCTGATTGCACATTTGTATGAAATTGTCGTTATGGAATTTTTATCTAACCGTTCATCTTACCAAGTGAACAAAAGGCACCAAAAACACCAACATAAACGTGCTGAGTGCCGCAACCCAGATGACGTAACCTCTGTTACTAAAAATTCCGCAATCACATTTTCTTTGGCATTCAATCTGAGCTATTTCTTTCTCCACGGGCCGAAATGTTAAAGCAGACAAGAACATCAAGCTCTGAAAACCAGCGAGAGTCTGGAATGTGACTGCAATGCCATATTTTGAGTAAAGCGCTTCCACCAAAGGACCATATGCGAGGCTCCCAATCGCTGCGCCTGAAAGAGCTATCCCCGAAGCTAGGGCCAGGCGCCTTTTGAAGTACTTCGTTAGAATCACAAACGAGGGAAATAAACCGAGACTTGCTCCTAGTCCCCAAATGACGCCATAGGTCGCGTATAGAGGTGGAAGTGTTGTTGCAAAGGAGCTGGCGATGAGTCCTGAAGCCGAGACAAATGAGCCAGCGATCACCACTATTCGGCTTCCATAACGTTCAGCGAGAGAGGTGCCAACAGCAGCGAACAGATACATCATGCTCGAGGCTAGCGAAAAAATCCAAGCTAGAAAGAAAAAAAAAAACTTTTAAGTCTTCCGAGTCTGTGGATAGAACCAGCTGAAACAAAAGCTACAGGGAAGAGCAGTACTTTCATATGGTGTTGTGTATTGTGTTCCGGGGGGGAGGATGGGGGGCTTGACTAATGTTTGGGTGTAGGGGTGCCGCTGAGGGTTTGAAACCCTGACCCTGTTGAGGGCAAAAAAGGCCTAAAATACCAACCCTTTTGAGGACAACGCTATCCATTTCAGGTCCCTGTTTAGGACAAATGGCAAAATACACTCTCTCTTGTTTTACACGATTTTAAAGTGTTTTAAAGACGGGCAAACGTCTCCGATCTAGGATTGCTGAATACTGCATGAGCCATATTGAACAACAACTTCGGAGCCCTGTTTAGGACAGACTCGCATAAAATTATATACCCTGTTCAGGACAGAGAGGCCAAAAACTATAACCTGTCCAGGGGCAAGTCCCCGTATAGGCGGGATTGTGTTGTACAAGATGATTTTGTGGAAATCTTAATTTTAGACCGTTCTTGTGCTGTAGAAGGTGGCTATAACTTTTGAGTTTGGGGTGAAATCCTAAAGTGTGATGACGGACTCAAATGAAAGCTGTTGAGCAATTTTTTCCTGTTGGATTGTTTGTTGTGCTGCACAAGGTGGTGCTAACCTGTCTGTGAATGAAATCCTTCATGGTGACCATTCAAATAAAGCCAGTGATCAGTACTTTCTGGTGGTTCTGTTTCTGATCTTATATACCTTATTCGATGGTCTTTCAGATAATACGCGTCGATATTTTACGAGATACATGGTATTTTTCTGTGCCCCGTAAGAGCGAGGAAAAATGCGATCAATGAGTATTATTATTGGTAATAAGACTCGATAATAATCCAGTAAGGGATTCATTATTCCACTTCATTATCTCCTTGTTATTAGTCTGTTTCCAAAGCCGTTTTTGCTTTCGTTTGTATATTTTAAATGTTATCGCGCACTCTCCAGTGAAACGACAACAAAATAATTTCCGAATACACATAGCAACAAAAACCGACGTAAAGAGGACCAACATATGGAGGCATCTCGTCTGTTGATCAGGTGTACATTACACATCCAATAATAATAATTGATGTTATACAATTCTGAATTATTAAAGGAAAATAAATTTTTGAGAGTAAAGCGGTCAAAAAGGAGATGCCGTCGAATGACAACTTCCTCACTGACAAACCACTGTGAAGTTGAATATTTAAAAATACATGTATTCAACTCTTAGCTTGATTACGTGACCTAGACACCGAAGTAGAATAGAAAAGGTTTCGTATTCTATATACCAACACTCAGCTATTGTTAAATTGCAACGTGAAAAATTATATTTTTGTCAAGTCGGCTTTTCCCAGATAAATCATCAGAGTATAATGTGAAATTATTGCCGACATGTATTAAATACAAAAACAGTCAGAAGTATTGTAAACCATCACGCTGCAGTGTTACCTGTTTCTCCTCTTTGCGTGGAATACTCGCTCAGTAGCGCTGAGTACAGTACTCCCGCGGAGTTCTGTTGTCCGACGGTTAGGAAATTCACCGTGAGAGCTCCCAAGCAGACAACCCATCCCCATCCTCCATCTGAAGTTAGCTTGTTTTGATCCTGGCTCTCATCTTCACGTTTCTTGTCCTCTTTTGTCGAAAGATCTTCGCTCCTGTCCTTTGCTCTAATATCCCCCATTAGGCTGGACAAGTGTTGTTGCTGTTCTTCTGAGGACAAAAGAGGTTTGTGTGACTGTCTGTACACCGGCCTGCTTTAATAGCAGCTAAATCCAACTCTCTGCCTTTTAAAGTCACAGGTAAAGTAGTTCCATCATTTGAGATCGCGGATGAAATAAAGTGTGACGTTTCAAATCAAAGCTGCGAAGTCACCGGTTGTGCATATGCTGTGCAAGATTGTTCTAGCATTAGAGTCTGGGATGAAACCTTAGACTTTGCATGATCGATCTAATGAAAGCATCTTAATTTAATCACGAAATCACATTCACTAAAACCACAATGATCCGTACTGAGAGCCGTGATAAAAGCTTTTGGATCCGTGCACGAAATAGTTAAATATGACCAAATAGAAGCTTTCAATAGAAATGTATATTTGAGTAAAATTGTCCGCGTTTTTACGTGAACTATATCTGTTTGCGAATTTGCTCTCAACTTATAGCCTGCTACAACATGCGGTTTTTCTGGTCTTGTTTTTGACCCTCTGGTTCTAGATGTTGGTAGACTTTGACACTAAGTGGTGACCCTGGATTGCGTTTCACATGCCTCAGGTCTTGGATAACTGCCAATCTCTCAAACAAGTTCTAACGGTCAATATTAAAATAAACTTATTCAAGGAAAACTGTCGGTTGACCTCCGCCACTGGCGTGTTACCAGGCATAGGAAGAAGGAGAACCTCAATAAAGTAGTCAGCTTGTGGTTGTTTTATTTTAAGTGTTCCTTATTGCTCTGTGTTTCCTACCTAGCCTCTAAAAATCTCGATGGTTCTTCTTCGAAGAGGCGAGGATATTATTGTTTGCGTGTCAAGATTCCCCGAAGTGTAGCAGACTTTGCTCTGAATCACGGAAATGTGATGGGCTCTTGAAACTCTCAGCTGACAGTTATTCAGTTTCCTCAGCAACCACTGAGGCCCTCTTTGGGTTTTAGGATTATGGATCGTTAGGGGTTTCTATAGAAGGGTTGCGGATTATTGGCTGCTAAATTGTAGTTACGGATTACTTCTTCTAGAATGTTATTTTAAGGATATAAAACAAAATTTTATGTTGGAGATATATTTGTTTACGAAATTGTGATACGGATTATTTTCGAAATTTACCCAAGATAATGATTATTCAGCCTCCCCCCCCCCCACCCCCCCCAACAGGGCCTCACCAGTTAAACCCGTTCGCCCAAAAACTTCACGACTGAACATATTTTTACCCATTCAGCCAACTATGAGCGATATACAGTTCAGTGACAACTAATCATTAAGCTATCAACCAACCTGTTCCTAATCTGACTGATGGAGCATTAGGGCCTGTTCACATGGAGGTGGGGGACCCCGGGGAGGTGAGGTACCCGGCCTACCCGTGGTCAAAAAAAGCTAGCCTTCACATGCAACCCGGGGTACTGGGGTGAGGTTTAAAATGCGGTTCTTACAGTTCTCAGATTCCTCACTGTTCTTTTCGTTCAAGGGCTTTTCAGGCTGAGTGGTGCTTTTAGGCCCAAATTCATCGAAGTAATCAATCGCTAAGCATCAGCGTATCTCTGTGTACATCGCCGACAGGGTGTGCTCGAAATCTTTTTCATTAAAAATCGCATGTAACTGTGTTCTTTAAGATATTTCTGTAGTTCAGCTTTATTATCGGACTCCGCGCTTAAATTGTCGCTGGCACCGTCAACGTCTTCAGTATTTTCTTCGCTAAAACTGTTTTTCTCGACGTTTTGAAGATGAAATAGTCAGAAAAGCTCGCCAGGCTTGCAGTGGTTGGCAGCCATGTTGATAAATGCCCGGATGGACATCACCCGACTTAGGCAGGTTACCCCACCTTCGGCTTTCACATGGAGAAAACTCACCCCAGCTAAGCGGGTTACCCGGCCCGGCTGACCGGGTAACCCGCCCCGGTGGGGTACCCTACCTCTCATGTGAACGCGATCAAGAAAAAGAGAGAGATTGTATGGAGAGATTGGTTACCCCACCGAGGCGGCGTAACCGAGGCGGGGCTGGTTATTATGCTGTGCAAGGTGGTTCTAAGTTTTGAGTCTGTGGATGAAATCCTAAAGGGTGACCATTCAAATGAAAGCTATTGAGCTGTACTTTCCTGTGGTGCTGTTTATTTGTTGCTGATCATAGTTTGAACTTTTGATTCAGAGTTTCAGAAGTTTTCGATTGTTAGTCGCATCTCTACTGCCATAATACGAAGAAGATATGCAATATAGAATACAGCAACAAGTGATGAACAAGACGAGTAGAAACGAATGGGGAAAAAACATTCTTGGCTTTGATTGGAGACTTAGAGCGGAGGACGTCTTGGTGGCATAAAATAACTTGTGTAATTGGTGTGCAAAACTAATCGAAAAAAAAAGTTAATTAAATTTGAATTCAAAGAACTTTTCAAACCTCTTATAGCAGGTCTCAATCGACTAGACTGTGGACAGTCGTTATTTTTTGTCAAGGATGGTAGAGTGCGCTTCAACGCCGTGATTCCTGGATCTTCTTGCTCTCTGTACTATCCTTGAAGGAAAATGTATGTCAATTGAGCACAAAAAGTAACTCGCTTTTGCTTTAGCATTGCCTCACAACGTTAATACTTATAATAAACTTTATTAATGTGTCAAGAAACTTTAGCATGTGTGCTAATTGGTGACACAAAGTAATCAAAGTAACTAAAGTAATTAAATACAAAACATAAGTGCGTATCCAATAATATAATAATATAAGAAAATTGTTAATGATAATATTCTATTGAATTGCTAATAATATTCTGTAAAAATACGCTGTCTAAGATCTACAAAGAAGACAGTCCGATCCACATTCGTTACTAACTAAAGTTGAGAGATCCTTCTGCCTTATAAGTTTCTTAAAAAGATTCAAGTTTGTTACATTTCTTATTTCTCTAGGTAGGCGGCGCCATAGTGTCGGTCCAAGATACTTAATAGAGTGCTTTCCATACGCCACCGTATAGAAGCGGGGTATAACAAAATCAGAATTCCTCAGACTGTACTGATTCCTTTTGTTAGTTAAAAAGATCCGATATGTATGTAAGGCAAATGCCGTGCTTGATATGTATGTAGGGCAAATGCCGTTCGTTGATCGTTCAAACCTCTCGCGCCTTTTCTCAACCAATAGAATGAAATTCAGTTGTGACTTGATTGCGCGCGTTTTCCCGCGCAGGTTAAATGCGTTTGCTTGGAGTTTTGTTTGGTTCATAGTGATATTTTTGTTTGTTGTGCTTGGTCAGCGCCATAACTACGGTTTTGCTAAACTAAAACCATACCAACCTTTGTTCTTTTTGTTTCTCAGAAAAACAAATGCATTGAGCGGTTGCACTGTCATGAGCCGCGTGGAGTAAGCTGTCTTACCACAGCTACTGAGGGACAGAGAAAGCTGCTGTGTTGTGGATCATTTGACTCGACTGTCACCATCAGAGACTACAAGGTACCTTGCACCTCTTAAAACGAAGCTCCACTCTTGCATCAGTTTGACGCTAATTTCTTGCAATCACAATCTAAAATCATATTTTTTTCTTTTCTGGGGGGAACATGGAATTAATTTGCTTGTGCTTTTCAACTTCTCGCGCGCCACCATTTTGGCTTTTATGACGTCATGTATTGTTCATTCATAACACAATCTCGTACCCAGAGTCCTCAGGCTTCTTGGTCAGCGGGTGGTCGCCGTTCTACGCTCTACGCAGGTATCCTGCGGTTAACGGTTCTTAGTTTTGTTGAGTTTTGTTACTTGAATCGAACAGCCAATCAAAAAAAAAAAAATTTTTTTACCATTACCCCTGAGTCTCTCCCGGTGACTACCTGCTGACCAAGAGGCCTGAGGACTGTGGGTACGAGATTGGTCATATCACATACACCTTAAAGTAGGAAATTATTAAATTTTCAATCTTGGGTTTTGGATATCTAGCTTGCACACAGATCATCGCCTAACAACCCTGCGTTTTCCCTTTAAAGAAATAAATGGATGCGACGACGAGAACGAGAACGGGAACGTCACTATTACACAACGAGAACGTCACTATTACACGGAAATGGTGGTTACTTGAGCTACTTCGTGATTATCCCAACTTGTTCAACTTGTATAGTTCGACCGAATTATTATTTAAAGGAGCTACGTCACGGATAACGCATCTTGAAAAAATTGGCAAGTTTTTCCAAGTTTGTCACTCGCAATCCATCTTAATCTCCCTCGGTCGTAACCATCCTTCTTTAGTTTTGGTTTATTACTACTTCTTTGGTGTTTTTCTACCTCAGGAAACTATAATTGTGAGGTTTCCTTGAATGAGAAAATAATTTTGTCAGATCAGAAAAGGGAATGAAATTACCGTGACATAGTTCCTTTAAGAACTGAATTGGCAGGGACGACGTCCAAGTTGAGAAAGAAGTTGGAGGAAATCATGGTCGTGTGTTCACGTTCTCCACAAAACTTTGAATCTGGTCATTGCACGGTTGTTGTTTTGCTAATTAAACCTTTTGATTTATGCCGTTCTCAATGCCGTCGTCGTCGTGCGTGCTTAAGCTCACTATTATCTCAAGGATTGCTTAATGTGCTTACAACATTTCATGTCCTTTCTTTTCTTTCTTTAACACAGACTGGTCTTCTAATTCGAACGTTCAGTGATCATAACATGACAGTTTTATGCTTGCAGGTTTGTTAGTAGCGTCATAAAGTCTCCTTACTGTTTCATATTTTTTGAAAAGACTTGCCTCGTGTGAAATCTGTGGTTTTTCCTTCTTTTCTTGTATGGTTTTTTAGCCTTCTCAAAAGAGTGTAGAATTCGAACATTTGATTTAAAAAAAACGAACGCGAGGAAAAAGAAACGTTTGCTTGTCGTCATCACCAGCATCATCATCAATCCTGATCGTCCTGGCTGCGACAAAAGCCCACAGACTTGTGCTTGTGCGAATTTTTGCCCCGGTGTGAGATAAAGCTTATCGCTATTCTGGGAACGTCCTTATGCTTATTTTTTTGGTTGTTTGTGCTTATTTTACATATGGGAACTTGCCTTTGTTGATGGTTTAAGGTAAACCTTTTTATAAATTTAATAACTTTTTTACGCCTGACAGTGAACCCCATTGAGTCGCTTTTTATACCCACTGTTGCAGGTCGTGGATAATATTTTGTACAGTGGATCAGCTGACATGAAAGTGCAGGCCCATAATTTGAACGTAAGTTAACACGAGCATATTGTATAAGGATGCTTTGAATACTAAATACGCATGGTTCTTACAAGACGAATTCACACTTGGTTTTGTTTGTTTGGCAGACTGGAGAACTTGTACGAAGCTTCGATGGTCACACAAGGAGTGTCAGTGGTCTTCAAGTTGTCGGCAGAGTACTAGTGACGTCATGCTTGGACAAGCTTATTCGCTGCTATGATTTAATGGTGGGCAACTTAAGTTTGTGTTAGTAACTAAGCGTTACAGTGCGTGACCGTTGCCGAAACCAAAGAAGTCAACTTAAAGCAGTTTGCAATCGATTGTCCAAAGCAATTCTCGGTTGGTTTAGGTCTCTAGTGCTTAGAAGTTAAACCAAACGCAGTCACCGTGATGCGGTTCTAGTCAAGACCCACATGTCACCCTTGCTCACCATAGAGTCTCCAGTAGCTCAATGGTAGAGCATCCGACTAGATCACGGAGGGTCGTGGGTTCAAATCCCATCTGGAACTCGGAATTTCTTTTTCCGAGTTTTTCAGTTAATGCGAAATTTATCATGCTATAATAATAATAATAGTAATAATAATAATAATAATAATAATAATAATAATAATAATAATAATAATAATAATAATTGCCTTGTTGCGTTTTTTTTGCGTCAGTTGTAATCAGGCAAACATATTAGTTTCCTCTTAGCCGGTTTGTTGAGTGCCTCAATCTATTAGACTGCGTCTCAGAGTTGAGAGTCGTGGAATCAAAGCCCAAGTAGAGGGTGAAAACATTTTTATACCCACCATTATTCAGAAACTGTTGGTTAAATATTCAGATGTTTTAATATTGTTGCCCTCTAGACAGGGGAGCTTCTGCAAGTGTACGGAGGTCAAATGGATATGATATTCTCAGTGCTTGTGAGCAATGGAAAGGTGAGTATAGTAGGCTTAAATGGAAGAGTACGTATAGCAAATTGAAATGGAAGAGTACGTGAAAGGATAGGAAACTTAACACCGTTTACACAACCGGTGGCTTCAGTGGTGTTACTAAAGCAAGAAGGTCACAAATTTGATTCTCGTATTGAAAACTCATGCGCAGCGAGAAGCATTTGATGGACCAGCATCACTCCACATAACAAAGCTATTTTCCACCTTGAAACCCATTTGCCAGCTTGTCCATCCGACAACGACTGTTGTCGTCGTGACTTTATTTGTGATGTTGTCGTTGCTGTTACTGTTCCAGTGTTATTTTATTGTCGGTGTTGTTCTCGATTGCGCAGGTGTGATAGCTGTTTCTGTTGTTGTTGTTGTTGTTGTCGCTTTTTATCACGGTCAACTTGTCGTTGTTTCAATTAAGAAACAATAATTAATAAAATAAAGTTTCCAAGCATTGGTATTTAAGTAAGAATAGTTTCATTCGTTATAATATTGTTATTATTCAAGAGCATTTTAGTTTCGTTTTAACATTAGGTCAATTAGGAACACGGCTAATTTGAAAACCAATTTGTTGAAATTATCACCGTGTATAAATTAAGTTTATTATTATTATTATTATTATTATTATTATTATTATTATTATTATTATTATTATTATTATTATTATTATTATTATTATTATTATTATTATCATCATCATTATCATCATCATCATCATTAGGGAAAAACTTAACAGTCACTAGAAAATAGCGCTGATGTGCAATTATATGTGCTTTGACTGATTTTTCCACTTTGTACACTCTTTAGATTTATAGTGGTGGACGCGATGGGTCTGTCGTTGCAAGCAAACTGGATTTACGAGTTTATCATCCTTGCAAGGTGAGGACAAGTATTGTGTTGACGGACAGTCCTAGAATTATGTGGCGGCCAAAAGTCACTACTTACTTGACTTAAACAACAGGTTGGCCTTATGTGGCCGGCAAATAGACTTTGACACTACTGAACTGCTGCTTGTGTAACGCTTGAGGCCCAACAATTCCACAACTATTTATTATTATCATTAGGGTTATCTCTGATCTATAAATTACTTCCACACATGCTCAATACTTGATTATTCTTAGATAAATTAAATTGTAAATACTACCTTTTCGTGAATACTATTTAATGTAATTTTATATTTAGCGAATTTTTAGTTAACTTGAACTTTGTTGTAATTTAATCATAGGTGTCCCCAATTAGTAGGACACTTCGCCGGCTAGTAGACTTTGGCAGGCACTTTTAAAATCTCATTCATGTATCTAAAATGGTTTAAAATCTATGGTTCTGGTTCTCCCATCTCTCTTCACCTTCCTTCATCTTATATTTTATTCACTCCCCCTTAAGGTTTCCTCTTATTCCTTAAAAAATGTGTATTTCAATCGTCTTACCTTTTGATTATTCTGTTTTTTTTAGTGGGAGAACTGCAATCTCAACTTTGGTATAGTCTCGCACCTAAAGAATCACATACAAGGTAACCAATGCAAAGTTTATCGTCACAGATTTGAGTCTTACTTGCAAAATTAAAGGGTGATAGCCATCATGTAAGTGACAAGTGGCAGCTTCCAGAATTTACGAGGTGTATTTATTAGTCCATAAGATTAAGAGCGAGTAGACTTGTTTGTGAAAATGTGCCGTAGAATTGGAACGGGTTTTCACTCGTCTTATTTTGAGTGTGTGATCACACGAGAATTCACCCAAAGTCAGTTGGTGAGTTTCAAGTGATCCAAGAGGGCCTGCAGATTTTTGAGAGGGTCAATGAAAAGTGAGGGAATTTTATGACGACTTACCGTAAGATTTGATCTTTTTGTGGACAAGGCAACGTCGATTCAAAATGTAGCTATTAGTTAAGTAATGGTCCTAGTAAGAACTAGGCAACCCAACGGCAAGGAATGCAGAAAGGTGTTAATTGTGATATTGTTGAAACGGTCCACCTCATTGGCTAAAACATGAAAATCTACTATCACTTCATCAGGTAGCGCATTTATTTCTCTCTAGTTTACTTATTGATTCCCTTTTAGTGAAAACTATTCTGAGTTTTAATGCAGCAAAATTTCTATGTGGGAAACATGGAAAATTAGAAGCCTTTCTTGGCCATTGTTTTGGAGTCTCATGATTGGATAAAATCTTGTAACACAAAAGAAATATCGCTTTAAAATAAAGTTTCAGTACATTTTATTTCAAAAACTTGTTGTCCATAGGTTGATGTATTCTCAGTAAGAAAATCTAAACAATCTTATGTGGGGAAAGCGAAATGCCACAGAACAATACAGGATTGCCTAGTTCTTACACGCATTGTTACTTAATTGATTTTTGTGTTTAAAAGCTTCAAACGATTTATCATGCATGCACCCCTGTAACGTCGGTGGGTTCAAAGGAGTTTTTTCTACAGTGGAACCCCTGTTAACACGACACCGAGGGGACATAAAAATGTGGCCGTGATCTGATAAAAAGGTTGTTAGACATAAACATGACTCTATGAGCGTTTACTCAGACCCCAAGAAAATTGGCTGTAGTGGCGAGTTGGTCGCCCGGCAGCCGTTTCGACGATAAACCTTTCGACGTGCTATGGACAGAAGAAACAGAAAAAATGAAAAGAAAAAAAAAACACACTGCCCTTAAATGGGTAAAGAATAATGTTGACCTTGCACGGGTCCCGACGTAACAGTACTCGATCAGCTTTTTTCCTAGCCTGCGTCGCAGGCAGTCTACACCGCCGAGAGTGACACGTTCGGCTGCAACGCAGGTTACTTTCTTCCGTGACTTCCGGTAGCATTGGGCCCGTTTGTTCACAAGGCGTTTGATGATAGTTATAGGCCCCTTACATTATGTGTAGAAAGATGGCGTGTCGAAAGAATTTTTGTTTTGCATTTTACAATAAAAGCTGCTGTAAAGAAGTTATTACTGTAAGCTGAAATGCAGTTAGTTCTTTTTTTTGCAGTGTTTTCCTCTTTTTCTAATCTCCATCTTTAAACGCCTCGTTCTAGAATATCACGTGATGGAGCAAGGCACTGTGGAAGCTTGTCATTGGACCCAGTGTGGGCACCAGTTCTCCACGGACGATGACATTGCAGTGAGTGTGGTTTTCGGGCTATTTGCGTGGTCTTATAGAAGTCCTTAAGAAAGTCAAGATTTGACCATTTCTTAGCGCAGAAAAAATGGACGGTCTCGGCAGCTGACAGATGTTCAGATTTCTTGGCTATGAGTTAACTTAACCCATTGAGCTAATTTACACGACAGCCGCAGACAGGAATTCAAATTTCTCAACTGTCAGTTACTGCATTCAACTAAAATTTCACAATTTCACCTGACAGTTGTAACTGGGGGTCAGGTACACCCCTGCCACTTCGAACTTTTAAGTGAAACGGAAAATTGTTTGAGATTGCGGTCGTTCGGGATGTGTAAGTTTGAATATTTTTAGAACCACAAATGAAGGGTGATACAAATCACCGACCTATTGGTGCTCACCTCCAAATGAAGGTTTGTATTTACAATGTAATGGCTATCCTTGTCATTCAGACGACATCATAATTGCAGCAGTTTAGGTTCGGAGTAAACCTTAACTCTTTTGCCTACTTTATTCTAATATTTTTTCGTCTTTTATCTCCAATACCATAGGCTGTCCTCAAACATGTCTTGGGTCACGTGGTTAAAAGAACAGCGAGAAAATCGTCGAGCTGAAGCCCACTTGATTGGTTTTTGATTTGCACGATTTGAACTTCTCTTGCTGAGCTAGCACCGTCATTGGGACAGCAACAGTGTCACTACATCGAGAAATATGCGACGACTACCTGTGGAATTCACAGAGCATTTTGGTGTATTTTTAAAGCAATATAAATTGACTTTTTATTAAGGTTGAGTCATACTTATTTGCAGAAGTACAAAATAGAGGCTTTCTCAAATGTAGCCAAGTTCAGTTCTTAGAAAAGAAAGAAAACAAACCGAAACAAATTAAAGAAAGTAAAGCACCGTAGCTTAATTTCATTTGAACGATCAAACTGCAAGTTTCCATCCATTCTCAAAATATAAGACAGTGTACGACGACGGACGTAAGAGCCCTACCACAGGGTCCAGAGGAGCGAAGTTCGAGCAGAACGTTAAGTTTTCCTTGCGAAAGATAACCGACATAATTTGCTGCGAATTTGCGTTACTCGTGTTTCCTATATTTTTACCGCAGGTCATATTACTGTGGGCTCTTAGGATCACTGAGATCGACTTACACTAAATAATATTTTTACTCGGCACTTCGTGCCTCGTTCGGAAAGCGAAGCTTTCCGAAAAAAAGCCGTTGCCCTTCGGGCAACGTATTTAGGTGACCGCGGAAGAATGGTCTGCGGTTAATAGCAATTTTCAATATGATGGACGAAATGGCGTACTAAGCGCGATCGAGATCGAGAAATACAGTGTATGGAAAGAGAAGAAAGCCGTTCAAATTGAATTCACAAATTTGGGCAAATTTATTGATCAAATGACGTGGTTATGTATTTTATAAGGTAAGATGTACGAAGAATAATTCTTGCGTACAAATTTAACTCCTCTGGACCCTGTGGCCCTACGCGTGCATGATACATTCTGGTACCTTTCCCTTCAGCTCTCTGCAGCGACGGGAAACCAAATGACCAATTCTAAGGTTTTTCTTTCTCTATTTGAGGTTACCGATAGTTCGGCCTTATTATACAAAATGAACGTTTTGAAATCACGGAGTAGATTAATGAACGTGAATTTCTTGTTGCTATATTTTGTCTGTTTTCGATGATATTCTGCCTATTGTTGCCTGAAATGCGGCACTAATTATAAGCTCAACGACTTCACTCACCACATAGCATTCTTAACTTCGTTCCATTTTAGAACATTTTTCTCGTTTGGAATTGATCGTCTGTGTTTGATAATGTAAATAACCATATGTTATGTACAATAAAATTAAGCATTACGTGCTTATATTTATACGTTCTTGTAGAGTGTTTCCTTAATAAATAACATTTACCGCTCTTTCTAAAAACTGAAATAGGACGCTTGAAATATTATGCCGGTCAGATCGAGTTGTGTTCTGGATTAGAAATTATCTACTTTTGGGAACAAATGTTTCCATTTAAGCC
The DNA here is from genome assembly GCA_964030785.1 of Siderastrea siderea. Lineage (NCBI taxonomy): Eukaryota > Metazoa > Cnidaria > Anthozoa > Scleractinia > Rhizangiidae > Siderastrea > Siderastrea siderea. The sequence goes on from OZ034979.1 coordinate 40,148,888, forward strand.
TAAGCGTTGATGTAGATCAAATGGCTTGTTTTGCTTAAGGGAAGAGACAACGCTAAATAACTAGCGCTGTCTGCTCAAGTCATGAAGCCATTTTTATATTACACAGACTGATAATTCGTCTAGACCGATAACCTATGTGATGAATTATCCTCACGCACTACAGTGGAGCCTCGATAAAAAGAACCCCTACATAACGAAGACCCCGGTATAACGAACGATATTTTTCAGCCCAGTAATAGTAAAATGTATGGAAAAGTACCCCGCTATAACGAACCCTCGTTATAACGAACACATTTTTCCAGTCCCTTAACACTTGGATATATCGGGGTTCCACTGTACTGTGAAAACGACACTTGTCTAGAAAGGACGAATAATTCATTTTGGCCGGATCACTTGTCCTCGATATTCATTAGCTCTTCTCTGACGAAGCCCTTCATTAGCACTTCTCTGACGAAGCCCTTCATTAGCACTTCTCTGACGAAGCCCTTCATTAGCTCTTCTCTGACGAAGCCCTTCATTAGCTCTTCTCTGACGAAGCCCTTCATTAGCACTTCTCTGACGAAGCCCTTCATTAGCTCTTCTCTGACGAAGCCCTTTATTAGCCCTTCTCTGATGAAGGGCTAACGCTCGAAACGTCAGCTTTTAAACTCTTTACGGTGGCCAATTTACCATATCAACTCAGTTAATAAATCCAAAATTTTGTGTTTCACGTCCCCACCGACGCAGCACCACAGTTTCTTCAGAAACTGACCCCCTTGTTCGTTTATTAAAATAAGCCGAATAAATAGACATACCAAAGACTAGTGTGAAAACGGCAAATTTAGACCTTTAACTTTTTTCCTAAAGACAGCAGTCTTTCTTCTCCTAATCAATAGCGAGGCGAGCGTGCGCGGCGTATCCGCTCGAATGTACGGGAGCTGAGGAAAACGGGTCCACAACTCTAAGTGTGGCGGCTAGCTTCCAAGCGTACTGTTCAGACTATTCTACAACGCTAACCGCTAAATAAATTAGTTTAGGCCAGTTTTGGTTATTGAGTTACAATTCACGCGTTGTTTGCTAAGCTCTACTCAAAACAACTCTGTTGCCACCAGCAAATTAAATTTGTGCAATTTGCATACAAGGCGCATTTATTTTCATCACGCGCTATTGAAAATTCGTATCATTTTTACTTCCAAATTAAAAGTTGGAAGTGAATTTAACAAGTTGTGCCGAAAAACACTCTGTGGGGTATCAGTTATTAGTAAAAACACAAGAATCTTCGTTATTTTCCTTTCCTTTTTATGTTTGTTTTTTCATTCCTTTTCGAAACTGCCGACTAAACCCTGCGCTGTCAGTGAAGGTCTTCGTAATATCACAAAGAACTGGATTCGAAATTGTCTATTATGCTTGTACTTATTTTTCCAAGGAAGCGTTTCAGACAGTTTGCCGAGCTTTCAAGATAGTCCGATTAACACTATTAAAAAAGGATGAAAGGAATAACGTTGCATTTTTCTTACCTTAAGTTGGGTTCAAGGCGCAGCTTTCAGTTAAGCTCAAACTCTTGACATCTTTGCCGGATTGATACGTGGTTATTACATGTATGCAAATATGGTATGTCTGCATGGACCCCTCTCATTAGGCGATAGCCGCTGGGATAGATTCTCCCCAGTTGAAAATTTTAATAAGGCGATTATGGACATAGCGACAGTAAGCAGCATGATGAAGTCCCTGAAGAAGAAAGGCCATGCCTTTCAAATTTTGGATTTCAAAATATATATCAGTTCCGGTCCCTTACCGTAGCCTTTCGTTAACAAATGACTCAGGCTAAATACCCTGGGGGGTACTCAGTAAAGTTTTACACGGGGAGGCTCGGGGGATCAAACCCTTACCTTTTAATACACAATTATTATTATTATTATTTTTTCACCAACATAGTTTCCCTTTCATATGCCTAGAGGAAAATTGCACCCCTTTCTTATATCTCAGGGATACGCCAAAACAACAGAATTTCAGTTGTTCTGGTCAGTTGCTACAAGTAGCTCGAAGACTGATAGCTTTCATGTGTTTCGCGTTGTCATTTCTGCGAAAACATTTTGCAGTCCTTTCATGTACTTAGCTTTAGCCGCCATCTTCTCCGCTTTGGATCGAATTTTGTGACCCTTCCATATAATATATAGATTTAGCCAAGCCTAAAAGCGGAGGCCCCCTTTTTGTTTTGTCTGTTTTTTTTTTGGTTTTTTTTTGGTTTTTTTTTTGTTTTGTTTTTGCTGGCAGTTATTAATTTGTGAAAATACTCTCATTCAAGTCGTTAATTTAAAAGAAAAAATCAAAATTCATCAAAATCAATTGTAAATAAGCCCCTCAGACGTTTATTAATTTTTTAATAATAACTAATCTTTATTCAAACAAGTTCAAAAAGGACTACACGTTTATTTGTTGTATAATAAAGTTACGATTCAAGGAAAGCGAATAATAACCCTTCTTAAAATATGGCGGGCCCAAATAAACCACTGCTGATTCAGAAACGCCGGGTCCACCATGCCAAGTTTGAAATAAACGCGGGGGCGTTTAATTGAGAAAATACGGTAAGTCGTTTTTATTGAATGTGTTTTCCATAACCGAACCGCTATAAACGATCGTTACATTCCCATACATACTGTTGTGCAATGTCATATAATGTTCGTGGCTCCCACGGAGCATGGCGAGAACCCTCATAGTTACTTCTTGTGATCGAACGTGACCCGGTGTATAAATTACCGTATCAACTCACATGACCTTGTGTCGCATTGTCGGTAACCGGTATGGGCTAACAACCGGCGCAGGTTGAAACTTGATTTTTTTTTTTTTCAGTATTGAGTAATCGCCTTTTGCTCAACGTTTGCAAAAGATCTCTTCATTGCCGAAGCAGCTAAGCGAGGATTTTGAGGACATTGCCGTAATTTAGTCAAAAAGACCGGCTGGCAGCTGTGAAAAGTTCTCTGTCAACGAGTTTTGAGCTACTTTTGTGGCCGCTTTGTGGTTCGATATTTAAAGGTATGTACTGACATTGCACACACTAGTAATATCACGTAATATATCATTATAAAGGTTCTATCTGCCGTGTTGTCGGACTGGTATTTATAAGGCTGCAATCCATTTGCCTCAGGAATAATGGCTCGGCTTTCGCTTCAAATTTCGAGTTCGACGATTCTGTTTGTTTTGATTGTTCCCAGCATCTTTTCTCTGACCATCTCTACAAACCCGTGAAATTAACCGAAAAAACGGACAATCGCGAGCGTCGAGTGCAAGAGGATCGCGAGTTACCCACCGTTTTCCCGATCAAGGGCATTATTCACCTCCCCTGTCTCGACCTGTCTCCAGAGGCCAGTTACGTGTAGGAGAATAACTAGGTATTAACTACAAATCAGCCGAATACACGATCTTGGTCGAGTACAAGAGATAACGCTCCAAAGCCGTGGCAACGAGGAGCGAGACTTCTTATTATTATCCGCCTTCTCCACACCAGCCTGAGTAAGTCTGATCTTGTGACTGATTACAGAGGAGGCAATATGCAAAGACAAGTCAGTTTGTGCCGTCATTTTATTTGTATGCTTTTTCGTTTGCTCTTACATATTATCACTAAACAAGCATAAAGATTATGCAGCTAGTAAATATTAGGATTAAGGTAAGCAATCTTTGTTTGCAACTTTCATGACGGCTTTGCACTGGCACTCAACCAAGAACTAAGAAATTGAAAAGATAAACAATTATAAGTATCAATGCCAGGTCTCTCTCTCTCTCTATCCAGACGTAGAATGAATACCGATAAATAAAGCCACTGTGAAACTTAACAAAATCTTGGGGGGGGGGGGGGGGGCGGGGGAGAGGGTAGCCCTGCTATGAGCTAGTATGCTATCCACAGGGGAGGGGTTGTTACACTCAATGTTGTACTGGGGATAATTTAAGTGCTGGTCTCCATAAGCTATCTGGCTTGTGCAATCCGTTGGTTAGAAGGACGTTAAGGGATCTATGTCACGGGTACTTTTATCATGTTTATGTCCTGAGGTGTTGACCACCAATAGAGAAGTTATACCAAAACTAGACCGTTATTTTGGGTTTCCCTTAATGCAAACATGTCTTTTGGCTTCTTGACTTATATAATACTTACAAAAGGTGACATAACCCCTTTAACACGGACCTTCTACTTGTAGGTGTGACAAGCAAATGAATACATAGATAATCCAAAATTAATAAATACAAAAATAACCGGATTAATTAATAAAGATGCAGCAGAAGACATTTTGCTAGGTGGTTTATTGTCTTGCCTCTTTGTCAAAAATAAGGCAAAAAGAGGTCGCCTAGTGATTATTGACGATTCAACTTGGAGTGCACTAACGAACAAGAAAATCAACAATGAAAAGACCTGAACGTTGTTTTGACCATTCCCGTTGGATGCCACCCTCTCGCCCATAAGGTCTTGCTGCGATTTTTTTCATCACTTGCCGTTTTCAGGAGCTGCACGGCTATCCTTTAGCCACATTATGGCAAAGTTTGATGAGAATCGGTTGCTATGGTTATGATACAAGATGCAAGCACCATGTGGTCGAGCCATTTTTGAATAAAAATGCATGTTTTCTCATCTTTTTTTCAGTGAAAAAAGTATAAAATGTCGACAAAAAGCAGCGTTTGCTTAAATCATATTTTACTTGCCTACCGATGAAAAATTTTCAATTTCCTTTATTTTTAGTTGATAATTTTTAATTTTGAGTAAAGTCAATATTTTTGTAGATTATCTTTACTGACAGATAATTCCTTTTTATTGTAAATGGCCGTGCCATATTCCAGAAGCTTCTATTAACTGAAAAATGTAAGACAACGTTTGAAAAGACAGAGCAGAAGAACTTGTAACCGCGCGCTTATTGCCTTCAGGGCAGGTAAACCCATGTCTGTCATATCTATGGTCAGCGGCATATCTATTAACAAGCCTTAAAAAAACTCATTAGTGTGAAGTTTGTGTAATAATTCGTGATATGATAGAGCGTTTTTCAAATGAGTGTCGTAAAACCAAAACCAAAGTAATCACTCCAGCCAATCACAACAAACACAAATTACCCAATGAACCAATCAGAACTCGAAGCAAATACATGTAGCCGGCGCCAAGCGCGGGAAAACGCGCGCGAGCAAGTCGCGATTGGTTTGAGTTTTACCTCTGGTTGGTCGAAAAAGTGGCGCGAGGTTTTTTAACCAATCACAGAGCGAAGTAGAGCAAAACCAAAGCAAAACGCGAACTACTTTCGACACTCAATTGAAAACCGCTCTATTTGAGAGAACAAAGGCACAAGTTAATATTTCATACGCGTACCCGCTGGGTATTTGCACTCTTTGCCACCACAGCCGTTAGGACAACATAACATTCCTTCCGGACAGCCTAAGCTGCCGCATATGTCAGCACAAATGCCAGGGCCAGTTGGTGGAGGACAACCTGGAAGAGGCTGCGCTCGCTTCAGTTCCTCTGCATCTAGAAAATCATTAGTAAAACTGAGAATTAGCAGTCGTAACGTTCAGATTGAAACAAGTAGATACGACAAAATACCTCGTGATGACAGGTTATGTAGTCTCTGCAATTGTAACAAAATTGAAGATGAAACTCATTTTTTACTAGATTGCCCGAGCTATTCTTCGATAAGAGACAGGTTCTTTTCTAAAATAGAGCCTAAAATCTCATTTCTACGACTATTATCACATGAGACCTCATTGTCACATCTAATGAATTGTACTGATTATTTTATAAATATTCAATTAATTTCATTCATCTCGTCATGCTTTGAACAGAGAGACAAACTAGTTACAGTGCCTACCTCTCTGAATGGTTAAAAATAAGAAATGGTTATAATCTCTTTAGTTATTTCAATTAAGTAAGAAATTGATAATTAAATTTTAAGTGGCTTTTGCAATACTGTAATACTTTGTTACAGTCATGCAAATAAAGCTTGTTGTTGTTGTTGTAGATCTATTTTAGTTGTTTTAGATACCTCTGACTTTTCAATCATTGACTGAATGAGTGACTAAAAGACTGGTTTAGATGGTTTATCACCCTTCAGTGGCTGATTGAATGAGTGAAAAATGAAGCGGAACAACAGACTAAAGAAAGAAAGAACGAACGAAGGAACAGACAGGGTAGCTGCACGTGTAAAACGTAATGAGTTACATACCTGTTACCGTGCACACGTGACCACAACCGTTAAAGCAGCATTTATGCCTCAGTGGACAATCGGCATCTCCACTGCACTCCTGAACACAAATACCAGTACGTACCCGACATAGAGGCAACGCTGCGTGCAATAAGACAAAAACGAGTATGTGAGAAAAACAACCAGTTGATCCCAACTGCGAATGACTGAATGAATGATTGAGCAAGCAAACGAACAAAAGCCTAAAGAAATAACGAGCGAACGAAAGAGAAATAGAGGGAAAGGGTGTGTGTGAATTACAATAGCCAGGAATGATCATAAACAGAAACTATACACAGTTGTAAGGTACCTGATTGTCTCATGCACTCGTGGCCACAACCGTTAAAGCAGCATTTTTCATTGTATGGGCATTGTTCATCTGCACTGCACCTCTCAACACAAGGTCCAAAGCCTGAAGGCTTGGGACAAACACCCGGTTTCTCTAACGTTGCATGCAAGAGATTAAAACAAGTATGTGAGAAACAAGTAACTCTTAAATAAATGAACAAACCAGTGCAGTCTGTGTGCCACAATTCGACTCGATGCAATAATTTATTTACGCAATAATTTACGCAATAATTTATTATCAATTCAGACTGATGTAACTTAATTCTTATCTCCTTATATAATTATTACATTATAAGTTCTTTTTGTTGAGTTGTATGCTTTTGCAATACTGTAATAACTTATAGTCATGCAAATAAAGCTATTGTTGTTGTTGTTGTGTAGTCGACATTCCAAAACAAAGCAAACGCAACTGTCATTTTTTCTTCCAGCATGGCCACCTCGCTAATTCTGACAACTTCTAATTCTGACAGCTTCTTATCCGAGCCAAAGCCCATGCAGTGATGAATTCTTGTTTGCAAAACCCCACCGTTAATCTGTGCATTCCGCTACCCCGTTGTGGCCCATCAGTGCTTAAATTAACTACCGTCTAGCACTGTAGTTTTGCGGGCGTTTAATTTTGCAGACGGGAACTATTTTTTTGCGGATCTTGAAGAACTGCCCTGCAAAAATTAGAACCGTTACGACAAAAATTTAGGGCCACACAGTAAGGTTCCCCTGTTAAAAATTCAACAACAAATAATTAAAATAAAATAAATCAGTTACTTACGTTGTCGCTTCACAAAAGCAGAACTGGCCTGGTCCTTTCAAAGGATGAAAAAGAAACCAATGTGTTGATAACAGTCAATCACAAAACGAAATTGAAACATATCAATTAAGAAACGTTACTCTGCTTTAAAAATTTCTTCTCGAAACTAATTTAAAAAATACATGTACATGATCGTAAAATTAGGTGTTTTGGCTATAGCTCTTAATTAGCCCTATACAGGAATGGAATTGTGTTGAATAAAACAAGAGAAGCACGATTAAATAAAGAAAAATGCAAGTTTAAACATTTTTAAATGTTTAAATATGTTACTTACAGTCACAAGGCAACACACAAGGAACACCAAAAATAAGGCAATTATTGCACGTTTCATTTTGATATCAACCTATAATCCAAAATATAGCGGACGTAAAAGGTGAGAATTTAAATGTCTAGCATCATCAGCATTAGCACCATACTGTCACCCTGCAAACAATGCTCGGCCTCTATTTTGTCCCACATGAATCTTTTTTTTTTTTAAGGAGAACTAAGGGCCCATTTATATTGTCTCGGGTACCCGAGACAACAATTCACCTATTTCTTTGATGAGTTTAACGAACCGTTTACCTAGGGGCCTCGGCAAGTATGGTAACCCTGGCAGGTGGGACAACTTTTTTCTATATATATATACATATGTATATATATATATATATACCAGTAAATGGACAACTCAATGAGGGCACATGGATTTTAATACAAATCTGTTTCGTAGACCAACACGGAGTTGGTCCACTCATCAGTTAATCTCCATAGATGATGAGTGGACCAACTCCGTGTTGGTCTACGAAACAGATTTGTATTAAAATCCATGTGCCCTCATTGAGTTGTCCATCTACTGGTATATCAGCTCCTTTACGGTAGAGCACTCTCTTGGCTTCACTGGTGAAAATCACCTGAATTGTATATATATATATATTTGCCTGCAGCGTGTCGTGTAACGTCTGGTTTTTGGTTTTAAAACAACTGCCAAATTCATCAAAATGTATATCGAATGAAATAATATTTAAGCAAACAGGGAATGCCCTCGCTCCAAGTGTCGTGAGCATCTTGTACTAATGTGGAACCTCTAACATAATTTTTTATTAGACCTCAGTGCATATCTAGCGGATGTTTTTTGACTGATCAGTTTCAGGTCTCGAAATGTACGGTCGCAAATGCGAAAAAAAATAACTGCTACAAAATGCGCTGCTAAAAAATTAACTTAGGAGCAAATTTGCTCCTTCAACTTTTGGCCTATTTCCATAGTTAATACATTTTCTACTCCTTGTTAGACCAAATTTACTCCTAAAATTTTGGACCTAGGAGCAGAATTGTTCCTGGTAAAAAAAATTAATTTCGAGGCCTGAATTCAGTTTACAGTTGTAGTCTGGTGTCTGGTGCCATGCCGTGAATTGCTTTATATGTCATGAGCAGAATTTTGAATTCGATGTAGTACTTGATTGGTAGCCAGTGAAGCTGATATAGGACTGGTGTGATATGGCTAATTACTTAGGTAGCTTAATTGTAAATTAGTCTTGCATTTTGAACTCTTTGTAACTTACCGAATTGTACCTATAGAGTTATCCATAAAGCAGACCCAAACTTTTCACTCATGATTCGCTTGTCACAGATTCTTCCATGATCAAAATGCGTTAAAGGAAATTTGCATATAGTGAATCCACGAAGCAAATACTAACTCGCCAAATTATATGACATCATCGTTTCAGCACGAAACGCAAACTAAACTAAAAAGTCTGAATAGTTTTTGATCTATTAAACATTTCGTGTGCATGTGTGTGTATTTGTTGCCTAATTTTACTTTGTTTCGTTTCGAAGTTTTCTTTGTTACTGAATGCACGTACATTTTGTATATCGTCGCAACTGGGCGAATACTGACTAATGAACATTTATCAGGAGCACACAGCAAAGAAACACTGTTTATCGTCTTTTTGCCTTTTCTATCTTCCTTTATCATTCATGGTGATTATTTTCTTATAATTTTAAAGGTAATTTTTGAATAAGCTCATATTTGATTTTCTTTACATTGAAGCCGATACATATCAAAATCTACAAATTTCAACAATCTTGGATACAAGCGAGTTAAAAATTCGTCACTCAACAAAACCTTTAAGGAGATTTGACTCTAGCCAAAAACAAACATGAGTGTTGATAAGCAAATGGCATAATTCAACTTTGTTTCTAAAGGTCCTTAAACTTTGAAGTGGGATTCTAGGTTCCACTGGAATCGGCCTTTGTTTAGCCTCCCACGCAGTCGTTTTTAGGGGAGTCGTATTACCCTCCCCTAAAAACGACTGGGTGGGAGGCTAGCCTTTGTTTTGAAGGTAATTTTTGCAGATTATTGACACGATTTTAAAACTATATTCAGTTAACTTTTGGAGTCGTTGTTTCAGTGTGAAACAAGTGAACAAGGCGGGCAGTACGTATAAACTGAAACACTGAAACACTTTGCCTAAAAATTTACCATCCCATCGGTTTTATATTCTAAACTGGAGCCTTCTCAGAAAAGCAATTTTGCATTTTTACTTTTGTGCTGTTTTCGCTGTTTTTCAAATGCGTTGGACTGGGTAAGGATTAATTGATAAATTTTACTCACCTTCGACAAACGCCCAAACTGAAATGCTATAGATGGCTTCTTCATTCGAAGTGAAGCTTTCCTGATAGGCAATAGACTTGAGAGAGGTTTTAATTTTGTCTGGTAAATACAGCTGAATGTAATATCAACAACACAAACTTTAACGAATCAAAAATTGCACGGAAAATAGATACTAAATTTTCCCGTTTTGAAAGATATGGATTATAGATACTAAAAACTGCCAAAGAAGGGTTAAGATAGTGCTTCTAAAAAATAGTTTTGAATTTAGTTTGATATTATAACTTTTTTACACCACGAAGAAGCCGCATATAACCATTTTAATCAACACAATACGATATTTTGCTCTAGAAAGGTTTGATTTTCGTGATTGTCATAGAACTTGAGAGGTATCAAGTTTGGCTGCTGAATATGTAACACAATGGTGCAAAAACGCATAACGAATTGACGAAAAGGAAAACAAAGTCTGTTTTCTCCTGCAAAAGTTTTTTTTTTTTTCACATAACTATCAATTACAAAATGGCGGACTGCATAAAAACGACTTCTATTAAAGCTGTAAGCTGATACAAAGTGTAGTTAAAGAGTATACATGCCATTCCCTTGCAAAATATCTCGGCTAGATTGTTTTGATTTTTCTTTCTTTTTGAGCGTTTTATTCTTTATTTCTGATTTTGTTGTGATGAATTTTAACTTGAACGTGAACCTTGTTAACGATTGTCCCAACTCGAACTAATGGAGGAACTAAACAAGAAAGTCAGACCACAAAAACAAACTGAGTTATTTATAATTTTGACATTCAAAAACCTCATTAATTCAAAGCTCGAAAATCGTTAACTCTCCAGTTAATTAGCTGTCACATCTTTGCTTACAACTGAACAAAGAAAGAGCAACGTGGATGACACATTTGTCTGCCAATTATGATCAAAATAGAATTTCTTCAAACCAAATTATTGATCGTTCAGACGCGTTCCTGAGTCTGTTACCTTTGCGAGATCTGAGAAATCACAATTCGCCTTGCAGTCCCGTCCTTTCCATCTACAACACCATTCCCTATTTTCCTGCCATTTTAAATAGCAATGGTCTGCTTTATTGTTGGAGCCGTGACATACAGGCTGCAACAATAACTCTCACTTCCAGAATCTTTCTCTCTTCTTTCGGCGTCGAATAACTTTTAACATTAAAAGAGGATCCCTCTATTTTAAGTGGAGGCGCGGTGGTGCAATGGTTAGCGCGTTGGACTTCAGATCTGAAGGTCGCTGGTTGAAGGCCCAGTCCCTGCCATCGTGTTGTTTCCTTAGACAAGAAAAACTTTGCCCCACATTGTCTCTCTCCACCCAGGTGTATAAATGGGGACCGGTGACATACTGCTGGGGGTAACCCTGCGATGGACTAGCATCCCATCTAGTGGGAGTAGCAATACTCTCAGTTACTTCATGCTACCGGAAAACTGAGTTACGCAAACCTCTCCGAGTTCTTATTGGCTCTGCTTCTTGGATATTTTTGTCTGGTGGGGACTATTACTCGCTCAACATTGGTTATCTGAAACTAACATTTTGTCGGGAAATATTTTTATAAATGATAGGTATATTTTTCTCTTTGTGTTTACATCCACAGATCATCCGGTCATCTTTTACCAGGCCAAAGAAACAACAAATTTCACTAACAAAAATACAGCACCCCGAGTCCTGTCCTTGGCATAAAACACCGTATAAACAGTTATAGCCAGCTCAAGAGACAAGTAAGGTTCATCAATCAAGAATGAAGCAAGGTGCTGCCGAAGATACAACCAAAGCTTTGAACACAAACGCATGCGCTGCCGAACGAGCCCAACCTGCATTACAATTGGGAGAGCAGACAGAGGACGATTCCCCTCCCGAGGGAGGGTGGGGATGGGTAGTCTGTTTAGGTGTTTCTCTGGTCAATTTCTTGACTGTTGGACAACAGAATTCGGCGGGTGTGGTGTACGACGCCATGATGGATGAATATTCAACACCGAGAGGAGCAACAGGTACAGGTCTAGACAATTTCTTGTTGCGGAAAAATGATAATGATAACCTTTGTAGACTTCAGGGCCTCCTTTGATAACCTTTATACTTTTTGATAACCATTAAAACCTTTTTATGACCTTAAAGATAACTACAGCCAATCAGAAAGCCTGAAATTTAAGCCTTTTGCGTAGCAGTATCCTAGCGATTATATTCTACCGCGAAAGTTTACCTTTCAATATCACCGCAAATTAAAATTCCCAGGAGAAAACTGATACTGCTGAACCAAAGGCCCATTTGCTAGTAGGATATGAATCAAATGGTTCACTTCGTACGGCTAAAGCGACTTTCGATCTTCGATCTTCTTCGATCTTCCACTGATATGCAACCTCAATAGCCGAAGCTTGTGATATATTTTAACATAAAATACGTCGATTTTATGCCATGAGCCATGTCAGTATATGGTACTAGATTACTCTATGTTCCCGATCCCTGCTTATTATATTTTTTCTTCTCTCAGCATGGGTGACTTCGCTAGCCTCCAGCACGATGTATCTGTTCGCTGCTGTTGCCACGTCTCTCACTGAACGTTATGGAAGCCGAATAGTGGTGATCGCTGGCTCATTTGTCTCGGCTTTAGGACTCCTCGCCAGCTCCTTTGTAACAACACTTCCACCTCTGTACGTGACCTATGGCGTCATTTGGGGACTAGGATCAAGTCTTGGTTTATTTCCCTCGCTCGTGATTTTAACCAGGTACTTTAGAAGACGCCTGACCTTTGCATCCGGAATAGCTTTGGCTGGCGCGGCGTCAGGGGGCTTGGTATATGGCCCCACAATACAGATGCTGTCGTCCACATTTGGTATTTCAACGACGTTTCGGATTCTAGCGGGTCTACAGACTCTGATGCTTTTGTGCGCGTTGGCTTTTCGACCAGTAACTCGGGTGACAGGAACAAATCAGCGGCAACGTAAAACGAGATTTGACTTGAGTGTGTTTAAGAACAGAACTTACGTTATTTGGGTGGTAGCCCAGTGTACGTTTATGGTGGTATTTCTTGTCCCTTTTGTCCATTTGGTGAGTTCCTCTTTATTTCACGTTTTGTGGATCGTTGACTGTTTGATTGTTGATTCAACCATACATGCAATCTGATGCGTGCGTCTGTCCGTTTCTTCGTTCGTTCTTTCCTTTTTGCCAAGTTATCAATTATTTGATTGACCAATTAATTATCCTTATTATTTGCAGGGCCCCACTGAAAAACACCTTGGTGATGTGGACACCCTGGATAAATATTATTATTATTAATTAATTTTAATTAAATCAAATTATTTATTTTTGCTCATTCATTCATTCATTCATTCATTCATTCATGCTTATTCATTTGTTTTTACTGTTCGATTTGCTTCATGCATATTTCATTTAAACTACCTCTATTCGTGCGTGCAACATGCGATTCGTAGAAACAAGAGAGCTGAAAAGTTATCCCTGATTTCATTTTCTTGCAAGCGGATAAATTGTAGTTTAGCTCAGAGGAGTGGCTAGCGGCTCTCAGCTCGCCGTCATTTCCAGCTTGCCGCCTGATGCTACTTTGTGTGAGTAACATACACATTTCGATTAGCTTAAACATCTTTTCTTCTTTCACAGGTTCGCTTCGCAGAAGACAAAGGCGTCAGCAAAACCAAGGCTTCTTTGTTGACAGGTTTCATGTCCATAGGTGGAGTAATCGGCAGTTTAGTTTTCGGTGCACTGTGTGATTACCCACAATTCAACCGACTTAAAGTCTGCTCGACATCCGTGTTACTCATCGGCGTTTTCTCTTCTGTTGTTACCGTGGCAACAAGGTACGAATGGATAAGCGTTTACGCCATTGCCTTTGGTTTGTGTGACGGTTGCTATGAAATGTTAATACCCGCTATTACTCGAGATCTTGTTGGTGTGCAAAAGGTTGGACACGCTATTGGCGCTCTCTACTGTTTAATGGCGTTTCCGAAAACGTTGGGTCCGCCTATCGTGGGGTGGATTTTTGACGTGTCCAAAAGTTACAGCGTGTCATTTTACGTTACGGGTGGCGTGGCCGCCTCAGCCGCGTTCATGATGTTTGGACTTAACTGCATTAAACCTAGTCAACAGCCAGATGAAGAAAGGGAAAGGTTATTGCCTTCAGAAGAGCATGAAGAATCGGGAACACGAAAAAGACTGCTGTACGCCTAGTATGCGTGGCCGATAAAGAAGTCAGTCGAAATGTATTGGTCTGGCGGAATGGGGATATCAGGATTGCAAGATGAGGCTTTCTAGAGATTGTGATGGCTGGATACTTGTTACTTTGTGCAGTGAGTTGCCAAAAGATATCGACACCTTTTTCCTAAAGCGAGAACAAAAACATAAAGCAAAAATGTCTCTTCCGCTCAACTTACACTATTGTAAGGGAAACATTTGAGACATTGTTACATGCATCGTGTTTATCAGTATGATCATGTATTGAAAACTAAAATGTTAAATCAAATAGCTTTTAGGGAGGATGGGTGGGGCATCGTGCTAACTTTTTTATTCCCTCTGTTTTCGTTTAGTTCTGTTTATCGTTTTTTTTTTTTTGGCGGGTAGGGGAAAAGGGGGAGGAGGAGTGGAGTTAGGGGTGGGCCCAGGAGGGTACTCCCTTATTCAAGCTATATGCCGATCATCAAGAACCTTAACACCTCCGCTGTCTCCAGAGGCCAGTGCTGCATGCACAAAGGTCAAAAAGGCATTCAAATCCTTTGGGACCATCAGAATAAAAATTCCTTATGTTGAATTGTACGTAGAATGCACGATATTTGCGATCCTTAGTATAAATACCCCAATTTCTCTAGCAGCCACAGAGCCAAGAACATGCTGCGCAATGCTGCACAGAGGCGCAATAATAATGCAAATCCCTCGGGGCTATCAGAAAAAAATGTTTATTGCGTAGAAAGTCTGCAATTTTGTCGGTAAGGTTGAAATTTTAGTGTATAGCAAAAGTCATTGTGGCGCTTGTCTTACAGGATTTGGCGATACTTAGTTTGTCGACACTTTTTGTGGCCTAGAATTAGGCCCAAAAACTTAATTCGCGGTCTCATCTGCATGCACAAAGGTCAAAAACGCATTCAAATCCTTTAGGACCATAAGAATAAAAATTCGTTTTGTTGAATTGTAAAAAGAATGCACGATATGTGCGATCCTTAGGGTAAATACCCCAATTTGTCTAGCAGCCACGGAGGCAAAAACATGCTGGAAAATGCTGCGCAGAGGCCCAATAATAATGCAAATCCCTCGGGCCTATCAGAAAAATTGTTTCTTGCGTAGAAAGTCTGCAATTTTGTCTGTAACATGGAAATTTCAGTGTATAGCAAAAATCATTGTGGCGCTATTCTTATAGGATTTGGCGATACTTAGTTTGACGACACTTTTTGTGGCCTAGAATTAGGCCCAAAAACTTAATTCGTGGTCTCAGCTGCATGCACAAAGGTCAAAAAGTCATTCAAATCCTTTGGGACCATCAGAATAAAAACTCGTTTTGTTGAATTGTACAAAGAATGCACCATATGTACCATCCTTAGGGTAAATACCCTAATTTGTCTAGCAGTCACAGAGGCAACAATATGCTGCGCAATGCTGCGCAGAGGCCCAATAATAATGCAAATTCCTCGGGGCTATAAGAAAAAAATGTTTATTGCGTAGAAAGTCTGCAAATTTGTCTGTAAGGTGGAAATTTCAGTGTATAGCAAAAATCATTGTGGCGCTGTTCTTATATGATTTAGCGATACTTAGCTTGTCGACACTTTTTGTGGCCTAGAATTAGGCCCAAAAACTTAATTCGCTGTCTCAGCTGCATGCACAAGGGTTAAAAAGGCATTCAAATCCTTTGGGACCATCAGAATAAAAATTCCTTTTGTTGAATTGTAAAAAGAATGCACGATATGTGGGATCCTTATGGTAAATACCCCAATTTGTTTAGCAGCCACAGAGGCAAAAACATGCTGCGCAATGCTACGCAGAGGCCCAAAAATAATGCAAATTCCTAGGGGCTATCAGAAAAAAATGTTTATTGCCTAGAAAGTCTGCAATTTTGTCGGTAAGGTTGAAATTTTAGTGTATAGCAAAAGTCATTGTGCCGCTTATCTTATAAGATTTGGCGATACTTAGTTTGTCGAAACTTTTTGTGGCCTAGAATTAGGCCCAAAAACTTAATTCGCGGTCTCATCTGCATGCACAAAGGTCAAAAACGCATTCAAATCCTTTGGGACCATAAGAATAAAAATTCGTTTTGTTGAATTGTAAAGAGAATGCACGACATGTGCGATCCTTAGGGTAAATACCCCAATTTGTCTAGCAGCTACGGAGGCAAAAACATGCTGGGAAATGCTGCGCAGAGGCCCAATAATAATGCAAATCCCTCGGGGCTATCAGAAAAATTGTTTCTTGCGTAGAAAGTCTGCAATTTTGTCGGTAACATGGAAATTTCAGTGTATAGCAAAAATCGTTGTGGCGCTATTCTTAAAGGATTTTGCGATACTTAGTTTGACGACACTTTTTGTGGCCTAGAATTAGGCCCAAAAACTTAATTCGCGGTCTCAGCTGCATGCACAAAGGTCAAAAAGTCATTCAAATCCTTTGGGACCATCAGAATAAAAATTCGTTTTGTTCAATAGTACAAAGAATGCACCATATGTACCATCCTTAGGGTAAATACCCTAATTTGTCTAGCAGTCACAGAGGCAACAATATGCTGCGCAATGCTGCACAGAGGCCCAAAAATAATGCAAATTCCTCGGGGCTTTAAGAAAAAAATGTTTATTGCGTAGAAAGTCTGCAATTTTGTCGGTAACATGGAAATTTCAGTGTATAGCAGATATCGTTGTGGCGCTATTCTTATACGATTTGGCGATACTTAGTTTGTCGACACTTTTTGTGGCCAAGAATAAGGCCCAAAACCTTAATGCGCGGTCTCAGCTGCATGCACAAAGGTCAAAAAGTCATTCAAATCCTTTGGGACCATCAGAATAAAAATTCGTTTTGTTCAATTGTACAAAGAATGCACCATATGTACCATCCTTAGGGTAAATACCCTAATTTGTCTAGCAGTCACAGAGGCAACAATATGCTGCGCAATGCTGCACAGAGGCCCAAAAATAATGCAAATTCCTCGGGGCTATAAGAAAAAAATGTTTATTGCGTAGAAAGTCTGCAATTTTGTCGGTAACGTGGAAATTTCAGTGTATAGCAGATATCGTTGTGGCGCTATTCTTATACGATTTGGCGATACTTAGTTTGTCGACACTTTTTGTGGCCAAGAATAAGGCCCAAAACCTTAATGCGCGGTCTCAGCTGCATGCACAAAGGTCAAAAACGCATTCAAATCCTTTGGGACCATTAGAATAAAAATTCCTTTTCTTGAATTGTACAAGGAATGCACGATATGTGCGATCGTTAGGGTAATTATCCCAATTTGTCTAGCAGCCACAGAGGCAAAAACATGCTGTGCAATGCTGCGCAGAGGCCCAATAATAATGCAAATCCTTCGGGGCTATCAGAAAAAAAAAATTATTGCGTAGAAAGTCTGCAATTTTGTCGGTAACATGGAAATTTAAGTGTATAGCAAAAATCATTGTGGCGCTATTCTTATAGGATTTGGCGATACTTAGTTTGACGACACTTTTTGTGGCCTAGAATTAGGCCCAAAAACTTAATTCGCGGTCTCAGCTGCATGCACAAAGGTCAATAAGTCATTCAAATCCTTTGGGACCATCAGAATAAAAATTCCTTTTGTTGAATTGTACAAAGAATGCAGCATATGTGCCATAAATACCCCAATATGTCTAGTAGTCACAGAGGCAAAAATATGCTCCGCATTGTGCGCAATGCTGCGCAGAGGCCCAAAAATAATGCAAATTCCTCGAGGCTATAAAAAAATGTTTATTGCGTAGATAGTCTGCAATTTTGTCGGTAACGTGGAAATTTCAGTGTACAGCAAAAGTCGTTCTGGCGCTGTTCTTATAGGATTTGGTGATACTTAGTTTGTCGACACTTTTTGTGTCCTAGAATTAGGCCAAAAACCTTAATGCGCGGTCTCAGCTGCATACACAAAGGTCAAAAAGGCATTCAAATCCTTTGGGACCATCAGAATAAAAATTCTTTTTTTTGAATTGTACAAACAATGCACGATATGTGCGATCGTTAGGGTAATTATCCCAATTTGTCTAGCAGCCACAGAGGCAAAAATATGCTGCGCAATGCTGCGCAGAGGTTCAATAATAATGCAAATCCCTCGGGGCTATCAGAAAAAAATATTTATTGCGTAGAAAGTCTGCAATTTTGTCGGTAAGGTGGAAATTTAAGTGTATAGCAAAAATCCATGTGGCGTTATTCTTATAGGATAAGGCGATACTTAGTTTGTCGACACTTTTTGTGGCCTAGAATTAGGGCCAAAAACTTAATTTGCGGTCTCAACTGCATGCAAAAAGGTCACAAATGCATTCAAATCCTTTGGGACCATTAGAATAAAAAGTTTTTTTGTTGAATTGTAAAAACAATGCACGATATGTGCTATCCTTAGGGTAAATACCCCAATTTGTCTAGAAGCCACAGAGGCAAAAACATGCTGCGCAATACTGCGCAGAAGCCCTAAAAAAATGCAAATCCCTCGGGGCTATCACAAAAAATATTTATTGCGTAGAAAGTCTGCAAGTTGGTCACTAAGGTGGAAATTTCAGTCGATAGCAAAAATCATTGTGGCGCTATTCTTAGAGGATTTGGCGATACTTAGTTTGTCGACACTTTTTATGGCCTAGAATTAGGCTCAAAAAGTTAATTTGCGGTCTCAACTCCATGCACAAAAGTCAAAAAGGCATTCGAATCCTTTGGGACCATCAGAATAAAATTTCCTTTTCTTGAATTGTACAAAGAATGCATGATATGTGCGATCCTTAGGGTAAATACCCCAATTTGTCTAGCAGCCACGAAGGCAAAAACATGCTGAGCAATGCTACGCAGAGGCCCAATAATAATACAAATCCCTCGGGGCTATCAAAAAACATGTTTCTTGCGTAGAAAGTCTGCAATTTTGTCAGTAAGGTTGACATTTCAGTGTATAGCAAAAATCAGTGTGGTGCTATTCTTATAAGATTTGCGATACTTAGTTTGTCGACACTTTTTGTGGCCTAGAATTGGACCTAAAAACTAAATTCACGGTCTCAGCTGCATGGGCAAAGGTCAAAAAGGCATTCAAATCCTTTAGGACCATCAGAATAAAAATTCGTTTTGTTTAATTGTAAAAAGAATGCACGATAGGTGCGATCCTTAGGGTAAATACCCCAATGTGTCTAGCAGCCACGAAAGCAAAAACATGCTGAGAAATGCAACGCAGAGGCCCAATAATAATGCAAATCCCTCGGGGCTATCAGAAAAATTGCTTCTTGCGTAGAAAGTCTGCAATTTTGTCGGTAACATGGAAATTCAGTGTATAGCAAAAATCGTTGTGGCGCTATTCTTATAGGATTTGGCGATACTTAGTTTGACGACACTTTTTGTGGCCTAGAATTAGGCCCAAAAACTTAATTCGCGGTCTCAGCTATCAGAAAAAAATGTTTATTGCCTAGAAAGTCTGCAATTTTGTCGGTAAGGTTGAAATTTTAGTGTATAGCAAAAGTCATTGTGCCGCTTATCTTATAGGATTTGGCGATACTTAGTTTGTCGAAACTTTTTGTGGCCTAGAATTAGGCCCAAAAACTTAATTCGCGGTCTCATCTGCATGCACAAAGGTCAAAAACGCATTCAAATCCTTTAGGACCATAAGAATAAAAATTCGTTTTGTTGAATTGTAAAGAGAATGCACGACATGTGCGATCCTTAGGGTAAATACCCCAATTTGTCTAGCAGCTACGGAGGCAAAAACATGCTGGGAAATGATGCGCAGAGGCCCAATAATAATGCAAATCCCTCGGGGCTATCAGAAAAATTGTTTCTTGCGTAGGAAGTCTGCAATTTTGTCGGTAACATGGAAATTTCAGTGTTTAGCAAAAATCGTTGTGGCGCTATTCTTAAAGGATTTTGCGATACTTAGTTTGACGACACTTTTTGTGGCCTAGAATTAGGCCCAAAAACTTAATTCGCGGTCTCAGCTGCATGCACAAAGGTCAAAAAGTCATTCAAATCCTTTGGGACCATCAGAATAAAAATTCGTTTTGTTCAATAGTACAAAGAATGCACCATATGTACCATCCTTAGGGTAAATACCCTAATTTGTCTAGCAGTCACAGAGGCAACAATATGCTGCGCAATGCTGCACAGAGGCCCAAAAATAATGCAAATTCCTCGGGGCTATAAGAAAAAAATGTTTATTGCGTAGAAAGTCTGCAATTTTGTCGGTAACGTGGAAATTTCAGTGTATAGCAGATATCGTTGTGGCGCTATTCTTATACGATTTGGCGATACTTAGTTCGTCGACACTTTTTGTGGCCAATAATAAGGCCCAAAACCTTAATGCGCGGTCTCAGCTGCATGCACAAAGGTCAAAAAGTCATTCAAATCCTTTGGGACCATTAGAATAAAAATTCCTTTTCTTGAATTGTACAAAGAATTCACGATATGTGCGATCGTTAGGGTAATTATCCCAATTTGTCTAGCAGCCACAGAGGCAAAAACATGCTGCACAATGCTGCGCAGAGGCCCAATAATAATGCAAATCCTTCGGGGCTATGAGAAAAAAAAAATTTATTGCGTAGAAAGGCTGCAATTTTGTCGGTAAGGTGGAAATTTAAGTGTATAGCAAAAATCATTGTGGCGCTATTCTTATAGGATTTGGCGATACTTAGTTCGACGACACTTTTTGTGGCCTAGAATTAGGCCCAAAAACTTAATTCGCGGTCTCAGCTGCATGCACAAAGGTCAATAAGTCATTCAAATCCTTTGGGACCATCAGAATAAAAATCTCTTTTGTTGAATTGTACAAAGAATGCAGCATATGTGCCATCCTTAGCGTAAATACCCCAATTTGTCTAGTAGTCACAGAGGCAGAAATATGCTCCGCATTGTGCGCAATGCTGCGCAGAGGCCCAAAAATAATGCAAATTCCTCGGGGCTATAAAAAAATGTTTATTGCGTAGAAAGTCTGCAATTTTGTCGGTAACATGGAAATTCAGTGTATAGCAAAAATCGTTGTGGCGCTATTCTTATAGGATTTGGCGATACTTAGTTTGACGACACTTTTTGTGGCCTAGAATTAGGCCCAAAAACTTAATTCGCGGTCTCACCTGCATGCACAAAGGTTAAAAAGTCATTGAAATCCTTTGGGACCATCAGAATAAAAATTCCTTTTGTTGAATTGTACAAAGAATGCACCATAAGTGCCATCCTTAGGGTAAATACCCTAATTTGTCTAGCAGTCACAGAGCCAAAAACATGCTGCGCAATGCTGCACAGAGGCCCAATAATAATGCAAATTCCTCGGGGCTATCAAAAAAAAATATTTATTGCGTGGCAAGTTTGCAATTTTGTCGGTAAGGTGGAAATTTAAGTGTATAGCAAAAATCCATGTGGCGCTATTCTTATAAGATTTGCGATACTTAGTTTGTCGCCACTTTTTGTGGCCTAGAATTAGCCCCAAAAACTTCATTCGCGGTCTCAGCTGCATGCACAAAGGTCAAAAAGTCAATCAATTCCTTTGGGACCATCAGAATAAAAATACCTTTTGTTGAATGGTAAAGAGAATGCACGATATGTGCGATCCTTAGGGTAAATACCCCAATTTTCTGGCAACCACGGAGACAAAAAAATGCTGAGAAATGCTACGCAGAGGCCCAATAATAATGCAAATCCCTCGGGACTATCAGAAAAACTGTTTCTTGTGTAGAATGTCTGCAATTTTGTCGGTAACGTGGAAATTTCATTGTATAGCAAAAATCGTTGTGGCGCTATTCTTATAGGATTTGGCGAAACTTAGTTTGACGACAGTTTTTGTGGTCTAGAATTAGACCCAAAAACTGAATTCGCGGTCTCAGCTGAATGCACAAAGGTCAAAAAGTCATTCAATTCCTTTGGGACCATCAGAATAAAAATTCGTTTTATTGAATTGCACAAAGAATGCACCATATGTGCGATCCTTAGGGTAAATACCCTAATTTGTCTAGCAGTCACAGAGACAAAAATATGCTGCGCAATGCTGCGTAGAGGCCCAACAATAATGCAAAGTCCTCGGAGCTATAAGAAAAAAATGTTTATTGCGTAGAAGGTCTGCACTTTTGACAGTAACGTGGAAATTTCAGTGTATACCAAATATCGTTGTGGCGCTATTCTTATAGGATTTGGCGATACTTAGTTTGTCGACACTTTTTGTGGCCTAGAATTAGGCCCAAAACCTTAATGCGCGGTCTCAGCTGCATGCACAAAGGTCAAAAAGGCATTCAAATCCTTTGGCACCATCAGAATAAAAAGTTCTTTTGTTGAATTGTAAAAACAATGCACGATATGTGCTATCGTTAGGGTAAATACCCCAATTTGTCTAGCAGCCACAGAGGCAAAAACATGCTGCGCAATACTGCGCAGAAGCCCAAAAGTAATACAAATCCCTCGGGGCTATCAGAAAATATATTTATTGCGTAGAAAGTCTGAAATTTTGTCACTAAGGTTGAAATTTCAGTCTATAGCAAAAATCATTGTGGCGCTATTCTTAGAGTATGTGGCGATACTTAGTTTGTCGACACTTTTTGTGGCTTAGAATTAGGCCCAAAAACTTAATTCGCAGTCTCAGCTGTATGCACAAAGGTTAAAAAGGCATTCAAATCCTTTGGCACCATCAGAATAAAAATTCGTTTTGTTGAATTGTAAAAAGAATGCACGATATGTGCGACCCTTATGGTAAATGCCCCAATTTGTCTAGCAGCCACAGAGGCAAAAATATGCTGCGCAATGCGGCGCAGAGACCCAAAAATAATACAAATTCCTAGGGGCTATCAGAAAAAATGTTTATTGCGTAGAAAGTCTGCAACTTTGATGGAAAGGTTGAAATTTCAGTGTATAGCACAAGTCATTGTAGCGCTTATCTTATAGGATTTGGCGATACTTAGTTTGTCGACACTTTTTGAGGCCTAGAATTAGGCCCAAAAACTTAATTTGCGGTCTCACCTGCATGCATAAAGGTCAAAAAGGCATTCAAATCATTTAGGACCATCAGAATAAAAACTCCTTTTCTTGAATTGTAAAAAGAATGCACGATATGTGCGATCCTTAGGGTAAATACCCCGATTTGTCTAGCAGCCACGGAAGCAAAAAAATGCTGAGAAATGCTGCGCAGAGGCCCAATAATAATGCTAATCCCTCGGGGCTATCAGAAAAATTGTTTCTTGCGTAGAAAGTCTGCAATTTTGTCGGTAACGTGGAAATTTCAGTGTATAGCAAATATCGTTGTGGCGCTATTCTTATACGATTTGGCGATACTTAGTTTGTCGACACTTTTTGTGGCCTAGAATTAGGCCCACAACCTTAATACGCGGTCTCAGCTGCATGGACAAAGGTCAAAAAGCCATTCAAATCCTTTGGGACCATCAGAATAAAAATTCCTTTTGTTGAATTTTACAGAGAATGCACGATATGTGCGATCATTAGGGTAATTATCCCAATTCGTCTAGCATCCACGGAGGCAAAAACATGCTGAGCAATGCTGCGCAGAGGCCCAATAATAATGCAAATCCCTCGGGGCTATCAGAAAAAAATATTTATTGCGTAGAAACTCTGTAATTTTGTCGGTAACGTGGAAATTTCAGTCTATAGCAAAAATCGTTGTGGCGCTATTCTTAGAGGATTTGGTGATACTTAGTTTGTCGACACTTTTTGTGGTCTAGAATTAGGCCCAAAAACTTAATTAGCGGTCTCAACTGCATGCACAAAGGTCAAAAAGGCATTCAAATCCTTTGGGACCATCAGAAAAAAAATTCCTTTTGTTGAATTGTACAAAGAATGCACGATATGTGCGATCCTTAGGAAAAATACCCCAATTTGTCTAGCTTCCACGGAGGCAAAAACATGCTGAGCAATGCTACGCAGAGACCCAATAATAATGTAAATCCCTCGGGGCTATAAAAAAACTTGTTTCTTGCGTAGAAAGTCTCCAATTTTGTCAGTAAAGTGGAAATTTCAGTCTATAGCAAAAATCATTGTGGCGCTAATCTTATAAGATTTGTTATACTTAGTTTGTCGACACTTTTTGTGGCCTAGAATTAGGCCCAAAAACTTCATTCGCGGTCCCAGCTGCATGGACAAAGGTCAAAAAGGCATTCAAATCGTTTGGCACCATCAGAATAAAAATTCCTTATGTTGAATTGTACAAAGAATGCACGATATGTGCGATCCTTTGGGTAAATATCCCAATTTGTCTAGCAGCCACAGAGGCAAAAAACTGCTGCGCAATGCTGCGCAGCGCCACAATAATAATGCAAATCCCTCGGGGCTATCAGAAAACATGATTATATTCTTGCGTAGAAAGTCTGCAATTTTGTCGGTAAGGTGGAAATTTCAGTGTATAGCAAAAATCATTGTGGCGCTATTCTTATAAGATTGGCGATACTTAGTTTGTCGCCACTTTTTGTGGCCTAGAATTAGCCCCAAAAACGTAATTTGCGGTCTCCGCTACATGCACAAAGGTCAAAAACGCATTCAAATCCCTTGGGACCATCAGAATAAAAATTACTTATGTTGAATTGTACAAAGAATGCACGATATTTGCGATCCTTAGGGTAAATACCCCAATTTGTCTAGCAGCCACGGAGGCAAAAACATGTTGCGCCCAAAAATAGTGCAAATTCTTAGGGGCTATCGGAAAAAAATGTTTATTACGTAGAAAGTGTGCAATTTTCTTGGTAAGGTTGAAGTTTCAGTGTTTAGCAAAAGTCATTGTGGCGCTTATCTTATAGGATTTGGTGATACTTAGTTTCTCGACAATTTTTGGGGCCTAGAATTAGGCCCAAAAACTTAATTCGCGGTCTCAGCTGCATGCACAAAAGTCAAAAAAGCTATTAAATCCTTTGGGACCATCAGAATAAAAATCCCTTATGTTGAATTGATAAAAGATTGCACGATATTTGCGATCCTTAGGGTAAAAATCCCAATTTGGCTAGCAGCCACAGAGGCAAAAACATGCTGCGCAACGCTGCACAGAGGCCCAATAATAATGGATATCCCTCGGGGCTATCAGAAAAATAATGTTTATTGCGTAGAAAGTCTGCAATGTTGTCAATAAGGTGGAAATTTCAGTGTATGACAAAAATCATTGTGGCGCTATTCTTATAGGATTTGGCGATACGTAGTTTGTCGACACTATTTGTGGCCTAGAATTAGGCCTAAAAACTTAATTTGCGGCCTCAGCTGCATGCACAAAGGTCAAAAAGACATTCAAATCGTATGGGACCATCAGAATAAAAATCCTTTTTGTTGAATTGTAAAAAGAATGCACCATATGTGCGATCCTTAGGGTAAATACCCTTATTTGTCTAGTGGTCACAGAGGCAAAAAGATCCTGCGCAATGCTGCGCAGAGGCCCAATAACAATGCAAATCCCTCGGGGCTATCAGAAAAAAATGTTTATTGCGTAAAAAATTCTGCAACTTTTCCGGTACGGTGGAAATTTCAGTGTATAGCAAAAGTCATTGTGGCGCTATTCTTAAAGGATTTGGCGATACTTAAATTGTCGACACTTTTTGTGGCCTACATATAGGCCCAAAAACTTGATTTGCGGTCTCAGCTGCATGCACAAAGGTCAAAAAGGCATTCAAATCCTTTGGGACCATCGGAATAAAAATTCCTTATGTTGAATTTTAAAAAAAATTTACGATATTTGCGATCCTTAGGGTAAATACCCCAATTTGTCTAGCAGTCAGAGAGCCAAAAATATGTTGCGCAATGCTCCGCAATGGCCGAAAAATTATGGAAATTCCTCGGGGCTATCAGAAAAAAATGTTTATTGCGTAGAAAGTCTGTAATTTTGTCGGTAAGGTGTAAATTTCAGTGTATAGCAAAAATCATCGTGGCGCTTTTCTTATAGGATTTGGTGATACTTAGTTTGTCGACACTTTTCGTGGCCTAGAATTAGGCCTAAAAACTTAATTGGCGGTCTCAGCTGCATGCATAAAAGTCAAAAAAGCTTTTAAATCCTTTGGGACCATCAGAATAAAAATTCCTTTTGTTGAATTGTACAAATAATGCACGATATGTGCGATCCTTGGAGTAAATACCCCAATTTGTCTAGCAGCCACAGAGGCGAAAACATGCTGCGCAATGCTGCACAGAGGCCCAATAATAATGCAAATCCCTCGGGCTATCAGAAAAAAAATTTTTATTGCGTAGAAAGTCTGCAATTTTGTCGGTAAGGTGGAAATTTTAGTGTATAGCAAAAATGATTGTGGCGAGTAGTATAGGAAAAGGGGGTTCTGTAACAGACTTCATATAAGAAGGTTTATTTCAAAATTTTAAACCGCTCACATATAAAACAAAAATTGATATAAATGAAGAGAAAAGTTTTACAATTGAGAGCTTATTTTCCATTTTTGCATCGATAGTGCAAAAAATATTTTAAAAAAAAGAAAGATTAACAAACCGTAATAATACATTCTACAAGTTTTGTTGTAAACTGTCACAGAATCGCAAAAAATGTTTTCCATTTAAACATTTGTGGTTAGTTATTATATCAAAAGTGTTCTCAATAAGAGCATTACATAACTCACCATGGAAACAAGGCAACAAACAGCTAAATGGAAAGAGGTACACAATGAGTTATTAAAACAACCTTTCTGTCATAACAGGCAGCAACTTGTGCGTATAATTATATGTTTAGATTATATAGACTGTCGCTGGGAAGGGCTTTGTTATCCCTGTTTTGAGCAAGGAATCAAACATAAACTGTTGTACACTCCTCCGATTGAGAATATACCTTTAGTAAAGATTTGCTCTGATACTTACGACTGGCACAGCGCATATAACGATTTTAAGGAATTGGTTGACCTCGGTGTGCTTTTGTGAAGAGTACCAACCACCCAGTTAAAAAAAACGAAACATAACTGAATACGAATGAAAATTTTTTTTTTTATCTGAAAGATATTCATGAATCAAAGATGGCTGCCGGATTAAACAACTTTCAGATTACGGAAGCAATACAAAACCTACCACCAGAGTTACGTGAGATAATTTATAAACATTACCTCGCCATAAAACTGAAAGAGCGAGAGGGTTTGGGTTGGAACCTGGTTCACAACGAGCTTTCAATACAACCTTTCTGTCCTGAAATGGAGCGGCTTGTACATATTATAGCGTGTATAGCTGATGGGCATTGTTGTTGTGGAGGGTGTTGTTACCCTTGTTATAAACAAGAAGAAATCTTACATGAAATAACCATTTCTGTCCCCGATATAATTGATTTAACCCTAATTAAGTTTTGCACTGATATATGGGAAGAGGACCACATTCCCTAAGTTGTGTTAACGGTGCGTGACTTCGTGGTTCGGTGAAACCCGCAGGCAATGACGTAATTTATATTCTTGTACGAACATTGAAGGGAAACCCCCTTAACAACTCAAGCTTGAAAAAACAAATCAATATTCACAGACAGATTACATTAATTCATAATCAAAACATTCATTACCGTTAGCAGACGTTTTGAGACCTATTTTATAAACAAATTGATAAGATTCATCTTCAAGATCTTCAGCAAGACGTTTAGGAGCCCATACAAGAAGTTCATCTCCACATTTTGTTTTTAAAGTTAAAATAGCTGAAATCCCATATTTGCTTTCCCCGTGTGAAACCTTTTTAATTTTGTATACATCGTCTGAAATATTTCTCCATTTTAAAATTTCTTTTCTTTTAAAACTTTCTTTAGTTGGCCATTCTTCTGAGATTTCTTGTAGATCTTTCAGCCAGTCTTGTATGAATTCTTGTTTATTTATACATTCATTCTATGTTGGACAGTCTTGTGAGATCGTTTGTTGATCTGTGCAGACATCCATAGTAAGAGATGTGTTGAAGATACATTTGTTTAATAGCGTGTACTTTTCTACTCGAGGTAAAATTTTGTGAAGCGCATGCGTAAAAACATCTTATTATTGCGACATTGAGGTGAAGGACAGAAAAAGGGTACCATAAGGAATAGAAGAAGAAAAATGTGTTTAATATATATTGAAAGTGATCAATATTAATTAGTTCACTCATTGGTAAAGCCTTAGGGGGGTGATGGTTGGCCACCATCTGAACCCTGTTTGAGGGCTTGCATGCGGTGAATGACGAGGTATAGGGGAACTCCTTCCAGTGGGAGAGTACCCTACGGGTGAGCCCGCCTCGGCCCTACTGGTGACAGGGGGGTGCTCAGAGATCCCTCGGGATTTCAACCTCGCTCCCAGAGGTAAAATGTGGAATGACAACCGCCTTGTCAGCGGTTAAATCCTCACTTCGGTGAGGTGAAAGTCCTAGCCGAGGCTAGGCGAGAACAGCCACGAGCACCCCCCCGACGAGGGTTTTTGCTCTTTTATGTGACCTGTCACGCAATGTCACGCGTGACTGTCACGTTTGCTGTCACACAATGTCACGCCTCTTGTCACATAAGGTCACGCGTGACTATCACGCATTTTTCGTTGTTTATAAGAGTTTTATAAGGAAAAATCGATTATGGAACCACATCATAGCCTGAAATTGGGTAGCCATCTTCATCCCGTGTTGGTAACATTATTTTTGAAACACACTCACGAGTAATGTATCGTATTTGTCTAATATCAGGAGGAGTGAGAAGTTCAAAAAACCAATAACAAATAGTTGCAAAAAGTGCAATCATTTTGTTAGCGTATATAATTACATTAAAAATCTACAATTGAGCGAATTTTTTATCGTACTTTCTTTGAACAGATAGCCGAATTTCCATGCAATGATCAGTGACAAAATTATCTATCATCTTCAATCTATCAAGAAAGACCTTTTCATCGAAAACTTCACCTCTGAGGTAAAAGCGAATCTCATCAAGAATTTTCTGGTATTCAATTCGGGCAAAATTTGCTTGTTCTGTTTTCTTATCGTATTTCTTAAGGCTTGCCACTGCTTTCAAAGTAAGACCAACACCAGTTGAAGTTGCCATGACAATAGGGTTCAACGTAATTCCTCCGGCTACTGCGGCACTAATAATTAACTTGCCAGCTGAAAGATTACAAACAAAATTTTTTCTTCGAAAACCGCGGTGCAACTTTTCATAGCCATAATGTTTCTTATGGTAATAGGTGTATAAATCTTTCAGAATTTTAACATTCTCTGTAGAAAGTGTTTGGTCGATATGGTTGAATTCGAAAATGTCCCGCATTGTGGTATATAATATAAGAAAAAAATGTTTGGGTTTCTATTCATATTCAAGTAATAATAATAAATTTTCTTTTACATGCGATATTTGTGTTTCATCCGTCAAAAACATTGTTATTATATAATAATCTCCTATATGATGATTAATATCGAACTTTTGTTCTTTTTTTTCTTTAACAGTCGAATCAAACTTATGTGCAGTAGATATTCTAGAATCATTAGGATTTTCTTTTCTCAAAAAAAGACTAATAGAATTATATTTACTTTGGTTTGTTTCATATATTATTTTTGCTTTTTTTAACACATTATTTTTATTTAGAACTATTCTTTTTGAACCGTTTAATAAAAAATCACCATTACCATTTTATCATGAAAACCATAAATATAATGAGTGTTACCACTCAAATTATGTCCGTTTAAAGAAAGATCTGTTTCCATTACCATTTTCCCATTTTCAATAACAAAGGCGGTGTCATAGACACTTGGATCGACGTTTGAAATTGTTTCTTTAACACCATAAACAGTAAGATGACCAATTGTTATAAATGATGGATTACTGACTGTACCGTGCAGATCGAAATAAAGGAATTGTGGGGGTGAGCTACCCCATCTGTGAAAATGGATAACTGTTTTGGTGTACTTCTCGAATGTTTTGGTTGTTTCATCAGAAATTGAAATCGTAGTGCCTTGTGCAATAACAGTTATCTCACTGATTTCCGGGGGAAACCATTCAACGACCATTGTGCAATAACCGACCGGAAGTTTATATAAGTTAAAACCGAGGCGTGACCGGTACTGGTAGGGTGAGCCTTTTTCAAACAAGAGTTTAAGTTGGTAAGCTTTTTTATTAATTTGATGTGGAGAATTGGGGAAATCGATAATACCCAAAACCTCGATATTGTTTTCACTCGAAGATTCATCAGTGTCTTCCATCAAGTATCTGAAGGCGTCCCGTTTTTGCCCCGAGTTAATGATATGAGATTCATGAATTTTTTGAGTGACAAGATCTCTCACATTTGTTATTTCATCTTGCATAAAATCAACATTAACTGCGCATTTCGAATCTTTGTAATCGGTTTGTAAGTTAATAATTTTATTGTTATTTAAATTCAAGTTTCCAGTCATATTGTTAGTGCCATCAACTTTGAGAAACTTTTTTTGTGTCATGTCATCAATTCTGTTGTTAACAAACTCGACACATGCGGCGTCTCTTTGGTTTGATGGAAGATCAAGATTGATAATTGATTTATTTTTCATATCAATATCAGCTCCTTTATCCAGTTTTTTTTCAAGTTGATTATCGACATATTTTTTGTTTGTGGCTTGATCTGCCTGTGTTGGGTCTTTTACGTTATAGATTGTATTATTGTTCATATCAATGCTTGCTTCCATTTTTCCGCCTTCCTTTTTCGAAAGAAAGATATTTCTCGTGTCTTGATAGTTTATTACCTTTGTCAGATTACCGTGGACAGGATAAGGGTTGCTTTTTAGGCGCAAAATATCGTACTTATTTTGCATGTCAATATTAGCAGAACCGCTGGCACTACCCTGAGGGCCACGATCACCTTTATCGCCCTTGTCGCCCTTATCGCCCTTGTCGCCCTTATCGCCCTTGTCGCCTTTGTCGCCTTTAAAACCCCGTGGTCCTTGTGCCCCCTCCTGACCTTGTGGTCCAGCGGGCCCTTTTTCTCCTCTTGGACCATTAGGACCTTGTGGTCCTCCAGGACCTTTATCACCCTTCGGTCCAGGAGGACCCTCAGGGCCAGGAGGACCACCTGGGCCAGGAGGACCAACTTTTCCACTTTCACTCGTCGTATTTTGGCTAGTTCCACCTATTTGACTGTTAATATACCCCATTATATATCTTCATCAAAAGTTTTTTTTGATTTTTTTAAGAGGTTTGTCATAGTAAAAGAAAGAATATTTTTTATCGGTAGCGCGATGTAAAGCGTTATGATCCACACCTATTTCGTCTGCAATCCGTTTGTTTTCTCTTGGAAGAAATCTGAAAATACAAAAATAGCTGCAGTTATCACGGATGTTTTTCGGCACCTTGTAAAAAGTTTGAGTGAGGTAAATAACGCAGCAGTTTCTGTGCCGCCCGTTGATAAAATAATTAATGATATCGTTTTGGTTTTTTTCGCAAACAAGATCATCAAAAATAACTATTTTTTGGTTGTCCACCGGAAGCTCTTCGAGTGGAATGATTTCATCACCATGAGCCTCGATAACCTCATAACCAACCTGGGGATTGATTTTTTCAGCAAAGTCCTGCAAAAGATTCTGATATTTGTTCTGGTGCAGGTTTTTTGAGAAGAGGTAGATTTTATCAAACTCCAACAACTCATAAAGCATACGGAGTAATATGTTTGTTTTACCAGAATTACTGGGCCCACAAATTAACATCCGAAAAACATCTCCTGGCATACAAGGGTGACCTTGCTTGTAGTCACTCTTGGAAGAACCTGGGTCATAATTTGGAATCTTCATTTTTTTTTTCGCTTCTATATATTAACGCTGGAAATATGTCGATGAAAAAATGGCGTCAGTTGGCTGAAGAAAAGTCGGTGGTTGATCAGCAAACAGAAGAAATTCGCCAAAAATTCAGAATGGATAAAATAAACAAAGCGTTTGGTCAGCTTTCAGGAGAAGAGTTTTTAAACCAATCACAAAAAGGCTTAATGAAAAGAGCACCACTGTGGAAGAAGAGGAAGAAGAGGAGCAGGAAGTTCCTGATTACACAATGGCTGAATTTGACGAAATCAACCCGTTTGGTAACGAATTCAGGCCGGATGCGCCAACACCAGCACAGTCACCACCAACAACACCAACAACAACCACAACACCAATAGAACCAACATCACTTCCACCCCCATATCAAGAATTTGATGATCTTCCATTACCACCTCCACCTTTGATGGAAGAAACTGTTATGCCAGGATCTTCCAAAGATGAAACAAGGGAAGAAACATCAAAACGGCTTAGAAATGTTAAAAGTATTCTTGCTAAATTTGGAAGTGATCCAACTTACAAAGTAAAAAGTAAAGGATCAAAATATTATGGATATAATGTGGAAGAACTAGAAGCTGAGGCATTTAAACTCGAAACAATTAAGGCACATCAAGAACATACAGAAAAGTTACTTAAAAGGAAACAACCTTTATCAACACAATTACAAGAAAAAAAGGCGAAATTAAAACCACCAAAAAAACAAGAAAAAAGAGAAATCTCCAAAACTCCTCTTGAAAAAGCTGTCATGAGCCGAAGATCTGCTTTTGAACTTTCTGACGATGAAGATGACTTTTCTGAACAGGATTGGGAAATCGAAGGAAGTGGCATCGCTGATGAACCTGAAAATTTGATCAACCAACTTTATTTGAGGTTAGAATCGATAAAAGCAGGAAACAGCTCAATAAAACTGAGGGATCAGGTATCATATCTTCTTGATTCTCTTGTTGAACTCGGCACAATCGATGAAAAAAAAAAGAAAAAAATTATTTCTAATTATATACACCAATAATGAGCTTTGATATACTGCTTGACTCGAGCCTCGCAAAACTAGAAAGAGGGGGAGAATGGAATGTTTCACATAATTCTACAGTGAAGTTTTATCCTCCGATCGATTTGTCGACCGAATTGGGACCAGGAAACTATAAAGCTGCGCTAAACAGACTTATCACAATGAGTTACTCATGGAACAACATTGATTCTCGTTATGATAACAACAAAATTCGCTGGAAGAAAAAAACGGAACAAGCGTGGAAGACCTTAACTTTTCCGAATGGAATGTATGATTACAAAAAAATCAACACATTTATTCAGCAACACACCGGTAAAGTAGACTCGACAAACAAAGACAGTGATTACATTTTCACTATATATTTTGATATGTCAATTTATAGGGTTGTGACTTTGATACATAACGATTATGAACTTGACTTGTCTCAAGGGAATTTTGGTGAATTGCTTGGTTATGGTAAAAGTACCTTGAGAGGAGATGTTGTCGGAAGGAAGGTTCCAAATATCACAAGAGGTGTTGATTGGGTATATTTGCACTGCGATCTTATCTCACGCCGAACAAACAATGTTCCGAACGATGTGTTATACAGTTTCTCAACATCAGATCTTCGGATTAGCTATCCATTTCGAAAAGAGCCGCGCCGACTTGAGTGGCAAAATGTGAATAAAAGTCATATTAATGAAATAAGGGTTTAGGTGACAGATGGAAGAAACAATGTCCTGGATCTCAACGGGGCAGACATTGCAATTAGCTTAATGATAAAAAAAGAGTAAGTTTTTTGTTGGTATAAATATACAATCATGAATCGTCCGAGCGAGTGGAATGTAAAGAATGTTGCAAAGAAAACTGCTGAAAAAACCACAAAAACAATCGCTGAAAAAGCGGGTCAGAGAGTTGGTGAACTTGCTGTTGAAAAAGCTTCGAAACAAATACGAAAAATACTGCAAGAGCGGAAAAAACAAAAACCGTTGTCTCAGGATGCAAAAAAGAAACTTGCAAAGATTTTGCAAAACCAAAAACCAAAAAAATCAGACGCTCTTGTGAAATTAAATCGAATTTTGGCAAACGAAATTTAATCAAAAAATTTTTTCTATTAATATAATAAGCACTTGCTAACATGTTCAGAAGTCAACCATACCTCGAAAGTTCTAAATACGTTCAAATTAATTTGGACACCCCACTCACTTTCCCTGCGAATAACAATTTTCAAAAAAAGACAAACTATAAATTTACCGTAACAGACCGGGACAATTTTTATGACTGGTACAACGCTTATTTCCGCGTCGATTTCAAGTTTGAAGCTAAAGCAAACGGAGCCAACATCGGTGCTGACACCGAATCAGCTCCGATCAACGGTTCTTTCTCATTGATTCAAAATTTGAAACTAAGTTCATCAGGAAAAATCCTGTACGAGGCAAACAATATTCACAAAGGTATTTTCATCAAAAATTTGCTTGATTTTTCAGACGATTATTCGAGAAGCGTGGCAAAAAATCAATTTTGGTATCTTGACACTGACGCAACCACAACGACTGATAATAATGCGACGAACCTTGGAATGCGACCAAGAGCGCTTCTATCACACCAAGGTGAGATGGTTAAGACGATTATTCCTTTGAACAGATACTCCTTCTTTGAAAATCTTTCCGACAGGCTACTGCCACCGTTAAAACTTGAGTTTGAAATTAATCTGCAATTAGACGAAGAAATGATTTTTCAAAACGATGGAACACCTCGAAGAATTGTTGTCCGTAAATTTGAGTTGTGGGTCCCACAATTGCATTTCACTGGCAAAGGACAGACCCTGGCCAATGAAAATTTCTTGAAACCAACCCAATGGAAATACCTGAGTGAAAATTTGCATAACAGCACCCCCCGAAGGGATGCGAATGGTATGTGGTTGATTACACCTGGGATAACAGATCCCAAACATGTTTTTGTATTCATTCAGCAAACGCGGAAACAAAACGCTTATACACAAAACCCTTATATCTTTGACACATTTGATATCGATGGTGATGACTCAGCAAGATTGGACACTTGCCGCCTTCAGTACGGCACAAAATTTTACCCTGAGCTTGATTACGACCATGATTTTAAAATAAGAATTTTAAATGATTTGATCGATTTCAGATACAGAAAGAACGACTATAACACAGGCGTTCAGTTGCAACTTGCTGATTTTGAGAAGTTGTACCCAATTATCTATTTTGACCTACGAAACACCGAGGAAAGTATGACAGGCGACTCGAAAAAGCTCGAATTCCATTACAGACTAAATGAAGCCGCTAACGCTCAAGATTATACGATCTTCGCCTTGGTTTTGAATGAAAAGGAATTCGTGCTGAAGCAAATTGGTAACGAGCTTGTCGCCGGTTAGGTAAATGAAAATTCAAAAAAAAATTCTGAACATAATATACACAATGAGCACAACTTATCATCCATTCAAAATCGCACTGACTGATGGTCAGAAAAAGAAACTTCAAAAAGCTTATGTTACGAAGACAGCTGTTTTTCTGAAAGTTAAACCAGACCAAATTGGGCGTGAGTAGTATTATGGGCTCACATAGCAAGATTGGCCTCGTTTTGATGTGAGGATGACGTCATGACCGGAACCGGAAATCACGTGTTTTTAAGAGGGGAAACCGCTGACCAGTGGGAAAAAAGGATCGCGGGCTCATGAAACCGGAAGTCACGTGTTTTAGGATGGGAAACCGCTGACCAGTGGGAAAAAAGGATCGTGGGCTCAAGGTGGAGTAAAACCACTGAGGAAGGCGGGCTCAAAGTCCAAAGTCCAATTGTAGGATCGGGGGTGGCCCTTGTAGTGAAAACAACAAAATAAAAAAAAATCACTTTATTGTCAAACTTTTTTTTTCACAACAATAAGGAAAAAGGACCCCTCGTGGGGGGTATGAAAAGTGTCCCTCAACAGCCAGCAATCCTTGATTCCTTAATGTTCCTTGGGTTTTTACAAATGAAATCCTTTAGTGTTCCTTTGAATGTTCGTTCACTGATATCCATAGGGGTATGTCTTGAAGGTGTGGGGATCAATCACTCGTTTGTTGTATACCAGTTGGTATTGTTTCTGTTGTGGATACGTGAACAGTTGATAGGTTTTAGGATCCCGGACAATGTGGTGTGAGTTGATGACTTGTGTTTGTCGTGGCTTGAGGAGGGGCTTTTGGATATCATCTAAGACATTTTTCTTCATAACGTCATAATTTAACTGAGTTTTCCCCTCACTGTTAAGGCGGAAACCACGAACCTTGCACTCAACCTTTCCGTTCTTGGTGGTGTACCCATAATTTTTGGGACCCCCTGACACGAATTCGACGATGTGATCCTTCTTGTCCAATTCACTGGTGAAATCCCCGAGGTAAGGGCCCAAGTCTGGGTTGGGTTGTCCTTCGTTTGTGTAGAAGATGATGGAGTCTGTATCGTAGTAAAGTACTCGTTCTCCCAAGGATTGCAAGGTCTTGTGGAGTTTGATCCGGGCATGACATGTGGTGAAGCATGCCACAAAAATGTTCAGGTTAGGTGAGATGGGGATGTCTTCCTTTTCGTACTGATAATGGACCTCCACCATTTGATCATTGATGATGGACACGTGACGCACATCCATTGTATCTGTGTTTAAAAACTGGTGGAAGGTTTGGGGGTCATCAAATTCTTGGACACGGGTTTTGTTGAGTCGTTGACCAAACTTCCCCCACATAGAATTGAGCATTAATTTAGCTACGGTACGCAACCCTGGGTTCTTTTTGATTTTGTCGTACTCCAACAGGATACCTTCCTTCTCGTAGTAATCATGGATGTACTTCCTTTTTTCTTCTTCGGTGTTGACATCTTTGGGCCACCCACTGGCTTCCTGCTTGACTTTCAACCAAGTGTTGACGTAGTCTCGGAACAACCCCTCACAGGTTTCTTGAAAATGCCAGACTTCATAGATGTAGAGGACTTGGTACCCGAGCTCGACGGCTTTCTCTAATTCCGGACTGTACCAGGTACTGGTGAGGGCGCGTTCCTCGTCCGGGTGAGGGCAATGATAGGATCTGTCTAGAAGGGGTTTGGTCATTTCTTCTTCCACACAACGGGCACAGAGAGGAAAGAGTAGTTTGTCGTCATGGCGGTAAGGCAGCACGGGATGGTACAGTTCACGGGGAGGTAGGATTTTGCATTGGATCAACCCAAAGTACTGGTGGATGTCCGTATGACCGGGATGTGTAATAAAGGTTGGATGTCCTTTAGGGTAGACGCTCGTCTTGTTGACCCATGGGTACAAGGAGGTGACATCGATGTAATGGATCTTTTGACTGGGGGTGGCTTGATGGTACAGTTTCACGGCATTGGTACGTCCTCCGCAGAAAGCGTGGCGGGGATTGAGGGGTGTTGTGCTTTGAAGGTTAGCTACAAATGTACTGATGTCAAGGGAGGTGTCTTTGAGACGGGCCCAATCGCATCCCCACATTTCTACCACGGTGTACCCTTGTTCTCTTAAATGTTGGGTCCTTTGTTGCGTGTCTTCGTAGACATCTTGCATGGACCGATCACAGTGGCGTCGATGTGTTTCGTAACGGTTGGGATAACAGCGAGGACATCCATGCCAGAAACAACCGTGATATTCGTAGATGGTGTGGGTCGTCACATCGTAACCGTCCACATGGAGTTTGGTACCAGGGATGCGATACTCGCCGGTATTTTTGGCATGTTGAAGATGGGGTGCTTGGTGTTGTTGGCACCAGGTTAACCATTCGATGGCTTCGTAGGACTGATTCATGTTATTCTTCTTCCAAGTAAGGGTGGGTTCACTGGCAATACTGTTAGGGATCATCCGGTTCATACGTAAATCCATGTTGCAGGCAGAAGCAATGGTGATGTGGTCAAAGGGATTGAACCCCGCTTGAGCTTCAAACAATCGTTTGAAAGTCAGGCATCCTTGTTTCAAGAGTCGTACATCTGAGCTGCAATAGTCCAACAACTCTTGTTGGAAATCAAAGACCATGTTATTGGCACGTTGTTCTTGATGCCACGTTTCCAGGGCTTGCTTGTCTTCGGGGGACTTGGCTTCGGGGATGTAGTAATCGAGAGACGGAATGGGCCCCACGTAGTTTTGATGCTCATCATCGGGCAGGTTGAAGAGGTGAGGGAAGTACCCTTTTTTCAATTCCGTTAATCCAAAGGTTGCGGGAAAGGCGGACAAAGGCATCTGGAGGAAACTCATGGAATCGATGAATCGGATCCGGTCGTGTTGGACTTCCAAGAGTTTACATCCGTTGCGGAGTTGTTGGACGATCCGGTTGTCACTATGGTATTGCTGGACGACAAAGTAGCCATCGTACCCTTGGAAATTATGAGCGATGACATTGACTTGTCGGGTATCGTTGAGTGTCAAGGTATCCAGCCATTCCAGAAAATCACGGGTACAAGAGAGGCCTGGGAAAGCCTTGGGTTGATCGTTGTCTTCGGTTTCGGCCACGAGGAGATTGGCGATGTGTTCTTGGTGGGGTTGCATGGCTTCAATATCAAAAAACACGTGCAAGGGGGGCAGGTCGTCCTCCTCTGGGGTGGTGGTGGTATCAGGTTCCGCGGCGGCTGCCCCTCGTTTGGCGCGAGGCCCTCCCTGGTGTTTTCTCTTTCTCTTCTTCTTGTCTTGAGTGGGTCTTTGAATGAAACAAAGATGGGTTTCACTGTGCACGTACTCATGGCAAGACGGGCAGTCTACGTAGTAGCATTAGTGTTTGGAAATCTTGTCTAATCCAACGTCCAGTTTTAAACAGGTAGGACAGCGACGGCGACGAAAGCAGACGGAGGACTCTAGGTTGGCTGCAGGTTTGCCCGTGTGGTCCTTGCTGACATGGGCTTGGAGGCAAGTGTCTCCAAAAAAGTCCCTATGGCATTGTTGACAACGTTGTGTGGCTTTCTGGTTTCGAGGGTACGCTGCCTGGAAATCAGGGCACTCTTTTTGGCAACAGGACCAGCATTGTTTTTTCTTGTTGCAGCGATGGTGTCCCTCGGTGTTATAGGGTTTCCAACAGTGAGCACAGACGTAACTGGATCCAAAAAATCCGGGTAGACGGGTGATGACATCATAATGGTTATGGTCGTGCAGCAAGATCAATTGTTTGTCTTGGGGGTCTCCATAGGTGGTGATGTGAAACGATCGATGCGCATCCACCAGGATGATCTGGTAACCGGTCAGGGACGGGGCTTTACTGAAGGCTGTCAAGGCGTCGTAACTACATGGACCGAAGGGCACCTTGGCCTCGTGATGGAGCAAGAGAGCCATTTCTTTTTGCAGTTTAGTTTCTTGGCGAATGCTGTTGTATTTCGGGTGTTGG
This sequence comes from Siderastrea siderea, assembly GCA_964030785.1. Taxonomy (NCBI): domain Eukaryota; kingdom Metazoa; phylum Cnidaria; class Anthozoa; order Scleractinia; family Rhizangiidae; genus Siderastrea; species Siderastrea siderea. The sequence continues at coordinate 40,187,990 of OZ034979.1, forward strand.
TCCACTCTGGCCTTGGCTGTGACGAGGGCTCTGGCACAGCAGAGGTCGTCGTTGTTGGTGATCCGGATGATGGATTTTGAATTCTTCCTCAACATGTCCATCGTGGGGTGACCTGGTTTCCCACGACGGGGTCTGCCGGTGCCTTGAGGGGCATGTTGGACTTGAGTAATGGATAATTGAAAGGAGTCATCCATTTCAAATTGTTCGTTGCTGTTGAGGGCTTGTGCTAAACGGTGGAATAGGGACTCGACACGCTCTCTGTCTTGCCGCCATTCACCTGCACGTAATCCCCACCCCTGAAAATTGTTGTGCAGGCGATTGGAGGCGATGGTGAAGTAGAGGTGATCTTGATCGTGGAGGTCAGGTGTGGTGTCTAACACTTGATTCACCGCTCGACGTAAAGCATCTTGTAGGGCTTGTGTGATGTTTTGACTTGGAATCAAGTTCCCCCTTTGGCGTAAACGGGTATTGAAATGACGTTCATGCACTCCCATACGCGTGCTCCGACGGTCGACAAAGGGATCAATGTCGAATTCAAATACTCCAATGGCGGAGGTATTCAAACCTCCGCCACTTTGTTGAAGGAGATTGGTTTGAAACGCACGTTGGCGTTCAAAATGGTCCAAGGCCTCTTGATAAATGTGATAGTCGTCGCTGTGTCCCAGGTCTTCGGTACATAACAATGGTCCAACACAGGAAGTCGTCTCTTCTTCTGGCTCTGAATCAGACATCTCAAGTCCTAATAATTGAAGGGACTCGTGGTGGCTAAGGCCACTGGGCCCCGCCGCCTCCTCCTCTTCCTCTTGGTGAGAGGACATGATCAGATGAACTAGTCGGAGATCAGGGCTCGTTTTTTATAGAGGAAAAAAAAGGTCACGTGGGAGGCTAAGGAACCAATGAGAGAAAGACCCATCATGCTGTGGGAGGGGAAGAGGTGGGGGGACCCCCTCCCCCCCTCCTTAGATAGACCATCAGGCTTTGCGAGGAATGATCCCAGAGACTATAAAATAGATCGAATCTCGAGGTGGGTCATCTCAAGATGGCTTCTCGTCAAGACGACTTACTCCAAGAGTTTGAAAAGTTTGCGAACCATGCCGGACATCCCAGAGCAAGAGGAGGAAAGTTGGACCGTCATGAATTTGGATTCGGGGGACATGATTTCCGTGGATCGCCCTGTGTGGGAACAGGATGCTTTGTTGACTGATGAGGTGATGGTCTGGTTAGAGGAAATGACCCCTTTAGAAACCACCACCTTGGATGTCACACACTTGTGGGAGGACATGACTGTCGAGGAATGGGAACATTGTTTGGAGGATCTATTCAAGGATGTTGTTTAAAAATCAGACATTTTTTTTCTTTTTGATCTTTTATTTTTTCAAAAACAACTGTAAAGAGTGTGCCATTAAATTACAATTTCAAACGTTTCTTGGCTTGCATGATTTTCTTGACCACCCGTTCCGTCTTGTTTTTCTTGCCGGGTAATCGATCAATGGCTTGGATCATCTTGGTATCGGCTTTCCATTTATCTTGCAAATTCTTGGCACGGCTGTAATCAATATCGTGTTGCTTAGCAATCTGGTCCAAGCGATTGACGCCGGGATCCCCACGTTTCAGACGTTTGGCCAAATGGGTGCCAGGGCCCATGTACTGATAACCAGGCCAATGAAATTCTTTGCCGGTTTTAGCAATCCATTTTTGTATATCCACCGCCCCACCGGATTGGTGGCGTTTCCGTTTAATACCCCTCCTCCTCTTGGTGGGCATGTTTATTCACTGTCGTAATCCAAGCGACGTCGTAACTTTTTGCCACGAGCCCAATCTTCCCAACCGGGTAAGGGTTTCAATGCTTGGACTTCACGAGCAGGTGCTTTGCCTTTGCCTTTGCCTTTACCTTTACCACTTTCGGCTAACTTTTTTTCCAAGGCCTTGCGCTGTTCTCGAATGGCTTGTAAACGCGACCGGATATCCCCTCGACTGGTGGATGGGGCCTCTTTCTTGAGAATGGGAATTTTACTGGTGGTGGCTGCTCCTTTGCCTTTCTTGGTTGCAGGGGTAATGGTGGGTTTGGGCGCCGACGGGCTGCCTTTTATCATGCGCTTCAACCATTGTTCCACCGGTCCCGTCACCAAATCCCCCACCTCGTCCTCGCCTTCTTCGCCTTCTTCGCCTGGTGGACCACCCGGGGCACCAACCCCCACCCCGCCGGGAAATTGACGAATGCGTTTGGTTAACTTGATTAATTCTTGACTCAACGGTTTCGTTTGAGCATTAACCAGGGCTGGGGGCAATTGGGGATTGGCTAACAAGACATGTTTTTTGGCGGCGAGCGTGGCGGCTTTGTTCAACAAGGCATTTTCGGTGAGTTCTCCTTTGTAATATTGAATGAGTTGTTCCAAGTCCTGGTGGGGAATCATGTAGACCTCGTCCATGGTGGTTGACTACAGTCGGGGCAAAAGGTCTTCTTGGTCACGACAGCTCTCACAAAGACGGTAGATATGCATGGTCTCTCGATGTAACAGGTGATATTTATGCTTCCAATAATGGCCTTTCCACTTGTCTGTGGCCCGATTGGCCTCTTGTAACATCCATGTGGCCAGGGTTAACGAGCACATTGACATAACACCTCGTGAAGTCCTTGAAACAACCCTTGTCCTTTTTGTTGGACTAACCACTGACGACGCTTTTTCACGGAATGTCGACGACGTCCCAAATCACGTAGCACCTTTTTATAGGGTTGAAGTTTGGCCAGCATGGGTGGTGTGACAGGAATCTTGTTTTTTAAGAAGTTCAAGACCAGTTCACTCACAGCATTGATTTGATCGGCATTGGCATGTTGTAACAACTCTTGACATTTGGAACCATTGGCTTCTTGTAACATGGACCGTAAAAACGGTAATTGACGTCGAAGACGTTGCATCCTTTATCGGTGACGACGACGATACCGTTGGTTGGCTTTTTGGATCGTGCGTTTTATACGTTTATCCGTTTCCAAGGCTACGGCTTTCCCCAATCCCACCATGGCGGGGACCAATAGATTTAAAAAACCTCCTCGTTGACGTCGTCGTCGTCTTCTCCTCAAGGATACCATGGCCGGTTCGTCAAAAGACGTTGAAGGGCTTTGTTTTGTTTGATCACGTCTCGCGACTCTTTATAGCCTTGACGGGTATTAAGTTTGAAATCTTGCCACCAACCCCCACCTCGTTGTCGGTAATGTTGTACATTATCGGTAATACCTTTCAAGGCTTGACCGCCTAATTTGCCTAAGGCGAGGCCAAACCCAGGCGCTGGGCCTGATAGAAACATACTCATGCCATGTGCTATTTTATCCACCAAACGGGGTTTGCGACGCATTAAAGCCCCTCCTCTTTGTTTCCTTTTTCTGCGTCGTCGTCTTCGTTGGACGGCCATGGTTCTAAGAGTGTGGGACTGGGAGGGAGCGGCTTTTTATCTATCCAATAGTCTTTGGGTCTCAAGGGACGAGGACATCCGTCCACATAGCATAGGGCTTCCACGGGTTGGTACAGAAAATGACCATGGTAATCTTGGACACATCGTTTGGGTAACGGAGGGGTGAAATCCACAATGGTATCATCCAAGGTTTGCATCTTGATTAAAAATCGTTCCAGATCCTCCAAGGGAACACCACGCACATGGGTTTTCAATTCGGTCAAGGCTTTGGCATAGGTGGTAAACGCAAACCGATTCATGGTCACTTTAAATCGGTATTGTTTAAAATCATTCCATCCTTTGACCACCGTGCCCACGGCCGCCAAACATGCTACCAACGTACTGTTTTCCAAAAGGGGTCCAGCAATCATGCCTGCGGCCATCAGGAGTAATGCTATGCCATTGAACAAGGCATTGATACACTTGTAATGATTCAACATTTTTCGATAACACCACCATTGTTGATGGTAAAAGGCATACAAGGAATCCATCCGTTGTAACAATTCCGGGGGGAAGGGAACATGTTTCGATCCATTCAATAACGACACGACGGTTTTCATCACGGTGACACCAGGGACGAAGACGTTTGTACACTCGGTGCTCCTCCCTGTTTATAACTGGTCACAATGCTATTGGTCATGGTGACATTGGCAATGTCACGTCCTTGGGCTAATTGTTCTTGATCTTGGAACAGCATGCGTAAACGTCGTTGTAAATCCGCTTGACCCAAGGTACGAGGCTGTCTGCCAGGACTCCAAGATCCTCGAGGGGTGGCTAGATTAGAGGCAGGACGTCGAGAAGGCCTTGGTCTCCCGTCATATACAAATCTTGCCAGGCCCTTGGGGACATTTGATTGCTGCTGGACGCCCCCACACCCGCAGGGGCCACGGTATCGTACGATTGCGGAGGTTGACGGTCCTCATCATCATCGGCCATGCTCACTCTCTTTTCCTGTTCCAAGGGTGCCTTTATAGTCGCTTTTGATAGGTGCGAGTCCATCCTTCGTCTTTTAACAGGTGACTCAATAACCGTTGTTGATCGGAGGAGGCGGGGTGTAAATCCATCACCAAATACCCATACGGTCGTGTGGTGGCTTGATGAAATGTCTCCAACGTGTCTTTCCAGGTGGTGGGAAACGATTGAAGCATGACATTGCGTACCCCTAATTGATCACGGGGGTTCTTGAACGCCACGATGTAATGGGCATTGCGCGAAATACTTTTGGCATATCGACCGACGGGAAACATGTCTTGACACAAGTACAACACCGTCACCCCTTGATGATGCGAATGTTTGGTGAATAAATCCAACACGCGTTTATCGTGACTCCCTTCATCCATTAAATCATCCAAGACCAGGACCCCCTGTCCTTGAGGAAACCATTGGACCAACGCGTCATGATCGGGAATGCCTTCGTGAAACACGACCCCTTGATCTTGCATGCCTTGAAATCGATCTTGCCAGGCCCCATAACAATAATGCCGTTGGGTCGGTGGGGTTTCAAACAACTCTGGGTTCTCTAACAAGAGTTTTTCCGTAAACACGGTTTTGCCACATCCCGAAGGACCCACCACCAAGATAGAGGAGGGGGTATGAAAACGAAACGGTTTCCCCGTTTGCATGATGATACTACTACCCAGTTAAAAAAAAAAGGCACCTTTTTATTGGAGTCGGTGGGACTCGAACCCACGCACGACCCAATCGCTATCCTGGATTAAGTCCAAGGCTCTACCCACTGAGCTACGACTCCGACACAGTTGTTTTTTCCAACATATTTTTTATTTAACCATTACATTGATGATACGGATGACAACTGATTTGATACCATCTGGCTTCTTGACCTACAATCAATTGTTGAAGGCGTTGACCAGCTTGATGGTCATTGCTGACATAATCATGATCCGAAAACTCATTTAAAAAGTCTTGCAAGGTCCGTCCACGGGCTTTGGCTTTCAAGTACAACAAGGCGTAATCACCACAACTCTTGCTTGAAATGGCTTGGAGGGACTTGCCATTGGTCACCATATACTTCCAATGATGCACAATCCAATCTTGTAACGGGGTGGCTTGCACGTACGTGGCCAAGGGCAAAGCATAACTATCGAGGACTTCACACACGTTTCGATCCGTCCACACCGCTAACCAATGTTGTCCCGGTTGATCGTGCGGGTCCGTATTCACAATGTAGCCTTGGGGTTGGGTCTTAACAGGACTCTGGGGTAATCGATCGCAGGCCACCGTCCCGTAAAAGACCGGTTTCAATTGGGGGTCGTCTCGGGCTAAATAATCCAATTGTACATTATTCAAGGCCACATGTTCCATCTTTAGTGCTGGTAAATGTTATACAACACGGCTCCGTTCCTGTCAATCTCCAGCAAGTTCTCAAATTCACCATACACGAGCACGGTTATATTGGTATTGGGGGCGGCTCCAAATTCCAAGACGAGTTGTAAATCTCCACTTTGCTTGGGGTTGAGGTTTTGACTGTCAGCACATCCATTGGCGACATTATCAAACATGTACAAGGTACAATTTTTAGCTTGGCCCCAATCTCCTAGTTGTACCATATTGCCTTTCTTTTTACACCAGGCACCACTGGCTTGCAGAAAACGGAAGTAGCCTAGATTATCTCGGGTGCCATTGTTGTGCACTAACTGGAGGGTTTCATAAGGGTATTCTTCTCCTTTGACAATCTGTCGAATGGATGTCAGTCCCCATTTCTGGAAACAGAAGGGATCTCGGGTCACATCTCCATTGAAGGCTCGGCTGTCCAACAACCCCACAATCAATCGGTCAGGCACTCTGTTTTGAAACAGGTTGGGGATATCAAAGCGGGTCAGGTTGCCTTGCATGCTGAAAGTCCGGATTTCACTACGGACGGTCGGGTAGGTAGCCACTTGGCCTTCATTGTGTCTTTTTTCAGATAAACTCCTGTAGATGGTGTCATTCAAACGCAGTTGACATAGATGAAACCGTAGTTTGACATCCCCTTCCATCAACCGGCCAGCTAGACCCACGCCATTCAAAAACAAGTTCGGGCCATTGAAATGAAATTTCATCTTGATTTCGATGCCAGGCACCAACAGTTTGCCTGTGTGAACACTTCCAAGTGCGGGGTAAACACCAGACTGTGAGTGACACCATCGGCATACTTCTCCACTTCAGCTACCATGGCAGCCAAGGCTCCTTTGTGATTGGCAGGGAGATCGCGGTAGTCATTATGCGGTGCTGCACTGTTGGTGTTGTTGGCAGTCCATCGGGGTGGGAAATCCACTTGATTGAACCATCCTTGGGGTCCTAACACGGTCTTGCCATCTTCTCGGTCATAATTCAGCAAGGTTTCCAGGTAAGCTTTGTAATGATAGGTGTCGGATTGAGGACTGATCAACGTGCCATTCAACTGCAAGTCAATTTGTTTGATGATGGAATGGGCCAGATTGTTGACGGGCCACAATTTTTCATTGGCCCCCAAGTTCCCGTTATCATCCTTTTTCAAACTTAATTCCATGGTAAAGTAACTGCGTCCCAAATCCACAAAATCGTTCAACCCTGGCACAATGAATTCCATGGGATTGATGCCTGTGGTGGTGGGTTGGATGGTGACCATGCGATAGGCATTGATGCTAATGTCGGTGGGTGGCACCTTGAAAATCCGTAACGCCGGGTTGACGGTCCCTTCGGAACGCGGATGAGTGGGGGCAGCCCCTTCAGAGTAGGTAGGGGGTGCCACGCGTGACATCACATTCAGCATGGTTAACGTCGTCGTCGTCGTCGAGTGGTGGTACCCCGTCGTCGTGAGGGGTTTTTATAGCGTCGTCGTCGTGCTAAATGTTGTCTCAAATCAAACCCGGGGACTCTCATCACCTCGGGACTCAACCATCCCCCACGTTGTCGTTGCATGAGTCTCCAAAAAGCACCTCCCCATTGAGGCAACCCTCGATCACTACGAATCCGTCGAGGTCGTGAATGCACGGGATCCATGTTCACACGCCCAAAATATCACGCGCACGTTTGGTTTGTTTGGGAAATAAGGCACTGGCCACACGCACGGCTTCTCTCACGTTCTTATGACTCAAGGCTTTCTTGGCTTGTTTGGTGATTTCTTTTTTAATGACGTCTTCGGCTTTGCGTTTGACACCGCGTGATAACCCGGCTTTTAAACCACGCACGGTATTACTAGGCAATTTCAAGGGGTTTCGAGTCCTTTTAAGGCCTTGGAAACCGCCACGCATGACCTCCCTCATCAACCCGTTGCCGTGTTGATCATACCACTCGTCTGTCCGAAATCGTGTCAAACTTCCCCCACGCATGGTTGTCTTCACCAATGTGTATGCTTGATGTGCCCCCTTTCTCTTTTTATACCGTCATCGACCTTTCTTTTTCTTCCGAGTGGTGGCTGCTTCCATGGCTTTTTTACCCCCGTAACCCGCCGCACCACCCACGGCTCCCAACGCGGCGGCTTTCCCCACAGCTATTAAAGCGGGCACGAGAGCGGCCAGAGGTAAGAGACCCCCTCGTTGCCTTCGTTGTCTTCGACGTGCTCTTGTCTTTGGCATCTTGTTGTTGTCAAGTCCCACGCGTTTTCTTTTTATGCCTTTTTGAAGTGCAACGTGACCAGGGTGTTGCCTTTTCCAAACCGGACCAACTTATCCTCGGTGCCAGACGTTTCGGTGACTTGCATTTGAATGATTTCCACGACTTCATTACGAAGCGGTAGGTATTGAATGTGCAATGGTTCAAAGTACATGGTGCCTCTGCCTTGCCGCTTGTAGTGGATTTCACGCAACAAATCGGTCACGCGATTGCCGACCATCATACTGCCTGCCACGTCCGAGTACACGTGCAACGATCGCGAAGGGTCACCCATCACCGAACGAAACGCCACATTCAAGTTGGTGAAACGCCAACCACAACTCATACTCAATCGTAAATGATCCGGTAAAATAGAACGCACCGTCCAAAAGACCGGGTTGTACTGATCGTCGTCTACATCGTTCCAATCGTTGCCAACGGGTTTTGTCATGTTGGGGATTTGATCCCCCATGAAGTCTTGTTGTAAGTTAGGACCCAAAATCAGTCCACTGCTAATTTTACGTAACCATCCCATCTTGACAGCCAACTTGGTGTAGATGTACAGGGCGGGCGTGTCGATTTTGCAATGACAGACATTGGTGTTGTCAATGAGCAGATCGTTGCCTTCCCAACGAAACTTGACGTACCTGTGTTTGCCTTGATCATTGGTAAAACGACCTCCTTGAATCGCCGTTTCCTTGCGTTGTTGTTCCAAGTGAGCAATGGTGGCTTTCATGAAACTCACCCCATCCACCACCCAATCCAAATGTTGAATGTCATTAATGAGGGTTTCAGCCGTCCCTCCTCGCGAGGTCATTTCCCCGTCTTTTCCCCCCGGTTTGGGGTAGTCTTGGTCCCAGGACGTCGACATGATGAACCCATCTTTTTGCACCAAATCGTACAAATTGACGTGCGTATCCGGTAAGGAAATGGCACTCAACCCTACTTGCCATGAACCTCCGGGTAACCGTAACGGTTGAGGTAAACGAATCTTGAAGGAATTGGCTTGGTTGTTGGGAAATTCACGTCGGTTGGCATGACTGGGTAACGTCACGTAGAACGACATTTTTCTTTCTTCTTCACACCACCACTTCCCTTTTAAAGTGCAGGGTTAGGAGGGTACGCCCTTCGCCAAATTTCACGAGATCCCCATTGGTTTCGGCCATTTGCGTTTCCACGATTTCTACCACTTCATTGCGTATCGGGACATATTGAATATGTCGAGGTTCAAAGTGCGTGGTTTCTTTGGGATGGTACTTGATTTCTCGTAAGAGATCGGTGATGCGACCCCCTACCATGCTACTGGTCCCTACATCACAATACACGTGCAAGGGACGCGTCGGAGCAAATTCCGACGAGGGACGAAAGGTCTCGTTCAAATTCACAAAACGCCAAGGGCACGATAGACTCAACTTCACATAATCCCCCTCCACTTTCCAAAAGATGGGCTTGTTGCTGCCATCGCGGACATCCGTCGGGGTGGGAATGGTGGAAATGCCTTGAAATTCTTGCAAGAGATTCGGACCCAATCGATACCGGCCGGGGGACACTTGTTCAATCCATTTCATTTTCAGGGCCAACGTTTTGCCCTATGACACATGCGCTACTTGTCGTTTGTAATCCACATTGGTGGTATTCAATAACAAATCCCCTTCGGTGGTCCATTCAAAGGTCGGGATCAATTTGACGCCATTGTCCTCGGTCCATTTGTTTTTGGGGGCGGTTTGTTTCGCCCGGCTTTGCTCGTAACGGTACACCAGTTGATGAAAAAAATGCGATCCCGTCGACGAGGCCATCTCCTTTCTCATATCTCGACCGTAGACAGTGAATTCACGACGTTCATGGTACCAGCGATCGTTCCCTTGATCGTCTGTGTCATACACCCGTTCGTGCCATCGTACGTACAACAGAGGATGGGAATCGCCCACGCCTCCTTCTTCCGCTATCACTGGAATGGTAGGTAAGGATAAACTCACCATACCCACCATCCATCCTCGTCCCATAAATCGGATGGGTTTAGGCAATCGGTTTCTGAAATGATGACTCTTGTTCCCAGGAAACTCTTTGGTACTCGCATGACTCATCAACGTCACGTAAAACGAAGAGTTGGGCACCAACGTCATTTTAGTCGCGTCGTCGTCGTCTTTTGGGTGGGCTTGTCTCTTTGGGTGGTCTTGTCTTTTTCCTCTTGGGTGGTTGGAGAGACGTTACGTCTTGGCTTGCAATCCAACTATTGTACTTGTCTGGCCACCCTTTCCACTTGACCAACCAACGATCTTTTTGTCGCTTAAGTACCTTTTCGATCCGAAACACATCGGACACATGGACTTTTTGTAAATCCTCTTCATAAAACGTACCTTGGACGGGGGTATCATCCCATTCGTGAATCTTATACGTGGGCACGGGGCCTGGGACCACACGATGCACCACAAACACTTCTTCGGTCCAACCGGGTAAATACCCTTTTTCAAAGGGTCGGTGAATCTTATTGAGACGGACACGATCTCCGACTTTGAATTTAGGTTTTTTCTGGCCTTTCAATCGTTGGCTGTACAATCGTTTCCACACGGCTTCTTCGTTGTCCCATGTCACGTCTTGAGGGGCCATACCAATACTTCGATGACGGGTGGCATTATACCCTTGCACCAACTCGGGTAAGACATCGTGAAAGCGTAAGGTGTTGGCGGCGGTAAAATAACGATACAAACGTTCTTTCAAGGTCCGATTAAATCGTTCCACTACACTGGCTTTCGCATCCCCTTCCGTCGAAAAATGGTGAATGCCTTGCTCGTCAAGCCATCGTTGAAAGGTCCGGTTATAAAATTCTTTTCCTCGATCCGTTTGCAATCGATTAGGGTGACGTCTTCCTTGTCTCAAAATCTTGTCAAAGGCATGAACCAACGCCACGCCGGTTTTGTCTTTCAACGGTTGTACCCACGCGTACTTGGACAACACATCCAATACCGTCAGTAAATATCGTATACCCCGATTATACTTGGCCAACGGTTGCACTTCCACTAAATCGGCGGCCCATTGATCATCTAAACCCCCTACGATCACGGGTACGGTGGGAAAACGACGACGTCGTGGTTTATGTAACGTGTAGGCCAAATCCTGTTCCAAAACCCGTTGGGCTTTTTTCAAAGGGAGACGATGGGCTTTGGCAAACCGTTGCACGCCTCCTAAACTGCCGGGGGCTCGAGGATCGTGGTAACGATTCAACCATGATGGGGAGACCTTTTTCTTTCGAGGGGCCATACTTTCTGGCATTCATCCCATAAGGTCGGTATGGTGGGGATCGTGTGGGGATGTGCCTTTTGAATGATTCGATACCATCGCCATGCGTTCGTATGGGCTTTTAACCATAAGACAAACACGACCCATCGATACAAGTTGCGGTCGACATGGGTTTCTTCAAAGAGGCGGAGAGGATGAGTGTCCTCGGGACAGGGGGGAATGGGGATTTGGGACCCGGGTTGGTGATCATATAAGACTTGGCAAAGGGTTTGATGACATTGCCATTGCCCCAGGGACAAGACAGACTCCCACGCATAACACACAGACTCCATGGTGACATTGATAAAAACATTTTATTCCTACTCCTTTATACATTTAAAAGAGACCTAGACGCCCACAGGTGATGGTCTCTAGACCTTTCTGCCAGTTCTCAACACTGTCACTGTACTTAGGGGGTGGTGGAGCCGGGGCTACCATCATTTCTTGACGGTTCTTGAGATCTTGAATTTCTCGTAACAATTGTTTCTCATAATCTGTCAGGGGACGATCCTCTTTCCTTCTCACAGGAGGGGGCGGGCCAGGGATGTCATAGCCCCTCTTGGGATACCCTTCAACATCACGGGTGGGTGCTTCGGCTTGTTGGTCGGCTTTTTTGGGGGGATGGTCATGAAACCAAGTCCAGTACTTGGGACCCAACGGTTGATCGGCCCATCGGAAGAAGCCACACGTTTTCTTGGAACAAGTCAGAAACAAGCGATCGGGGTTCTGGATAGAATGACTCTATTGAAGCGTGGCGGGTTCACGGCAAAAGCATTGCAAACAACACCACATGTCCAACACTTCTACATCAGGTTGACTATACACGGCTTTCATATACTCCAAGGCTTGATCTTGACCACAAAACAGCAAACACGGCTGCATGGGACATGTCGCATACTTCCATCCTTTTTGAGATTCTCAGGCCTCCAAACGCACCTCATGGCAAGGACATACCATATAATCCACCGAACTGGGGGGATCATACACGGCCGTCAATGTGAATTGAGGTGATGGGGGTGGTGTAGATTGCTCCACCATGTCATTCAATTCTTTCATCATATCTTCCACGGCAGCTCGGGTGTCTTCCACCACTTCGCACACCACAGGATCACAGTCCACATTCTCTTTCTTTTTCTTCTTCCCCGAAGGGTGTACGCTTTGCTTTCTCTTCCGATCGACGGACATCCTGCTCAAGATTTTCACCCCTACCGCCCATGCCTTTTTATACCTTGGACCCTTACCTGTCATTGGTCAGCTTATTCAATCCATATAAGGACTTGTTATCTTCCCATTGGTCAGCTTTTGCCTCTCCACATAAGACCCTCGTGTCTTCCCATTGGTCCGTGGTCCCTATTTAAGGAGCTCCCTGGGTCCTCCGACTCGTCATTCCAAGTAGATGGACTACTACCAAGATCTCAACCGAGACGACTTTGCTTCCACCGAAGACTATTTGGCTGAACGGGTCAAACGAGGTCTAGCAGCGGGATTCACGTTCCAACAGTGCCGACAGCACCACGTCATTGATTTCGGTTTGGCCTTAGGGTTGACTCCCGCGGAGATTCTAGCTATTATAGGCCCAGACACCGGGTACGTATTTCCCAACGAATGCCACCCAACATCAACATGATCGGAGGACACGAGATCGGTGCCTTGGAACTCCAGGTGGGTCATGGACATGTGGTCTACACAGGGGGAGCCAAAGGTACGGATGCACTCGTCGAAGAACATGCCAAACACTTTGGGATGCAACTAGAAGTCCTCGTCCCCCCGAACCATCCTCGAGCTACCTTCATCACCCCTTCTACCGTGGAAGTCTTGATGTTGGCCAACCCACATCTTCACCAGGCAGCTGAGAAACTAGGGAAAAAAATGCCCAGTCATTTTTACACCCTGCAATTGCTGCAACGCAATTATCAAATTGCCAAAAAAGCCCATACGATCTATGCCTTTGGCATTTTGGAACCGGATCATAAACGCGTGAAAGGAGGCACTGGTTGGACCGTGCAATTGGCCACGGATCAAGGCAAACCCGTCTACCTGTTTGATATCCCCAGTCAATCATGGTACCGCTCGGACCATTACTACCAAGTCAACGAGAATGCCGCCACCCTAGTCACAGGCAGCCAATTTGTCCCTTGGGGACCCAAAAAGCCCACCCTTCATCAAAGCAGTGCTATAGTGGGATCCCGGGATGTGGACGACAAAACCCGAGCCGAAATTCAAGCCTTATTCAATCGCACGTTCTGTCTACCCGAGAACATTGATCAATTACGCCTGGAGCTCGAAGACTTTCATTTGTAATTGTACATAGCCATTTTTTTAATTTTTTTTTTTCAAACTGTACATATCCATTTTTAGTTTTTTATTTTTCCAATTGTACATAGCTTTCTTTTAGTTTTTATTTTTCAAACTGTAGATATCTTTTTCAATTGTAAATAGGAGCGCCCCACCTGCGTGGCAAGAGATGGACAACCCTTTGTAAAAAGCATCAACTCTTTTTTAATTAAAAAATAAAAACTTCCAACGAACCCAACGTTCTTCTTGACATTTTCTTTTTAAGTCAACCGACATAAGTCAGTCAAGCATCAACTCAAAGCTAGGAGTGACGTCCTGGGGCCTCGCTTGACCTATATACCCTGATCCCCGCAATGCATCATGGTCCATCTAAGTAAGGGGGGGTCCCCCCTCGAGAGGACCATAGGATGACTCACCTCGAGGTGATGTCCTCCCTCCCTAGATCCATAGGATGACTCACCTCGAGGTGATGTCCTCTCTCCTTAGATCGATCATCACCTAGAGAGACCACAATACTTTGCGAGGATCTCTATAAAAAACCACCGTCCCATTTTATTTTTTCACTCCCAAGCCAGCAAGCAGTCAAGCAAGCAAGCAACACCCACGGATAGCGGTAAGCCTTTTTATTCCTCGGTTCTTCACTAAAGCAATCTAAGTAGTTATCGTTGACTTTTTCTGGAGAGTTCAAGGGTGATGATGGTTCTGCCTTGTTTAAACGGAGCTGGTTGTCCATTGGATGTTTGAATGTCAATGGCAATGCTGTCAAAGATGGTTTTGCCAAGAGGAAAATACATCCTTTCAGTGGTATCAAACTGATGGTCGGTATTGCCGGCATCCAAGGTACGTAAAAATCCTTTTTCTTGAGTTCCCACAATGCTCTGTGCGACGAGATCCGTGTAAATCATCAATTCTTGTTGTTGTTGCGGTTTGACGGTTTGGGTGGTGGGAAATGGTTGTCGACTGAGATTCGGACCCAAGAGCAACTCATACTCGAAATCGGGGTGGGTAAAGCTGACGGAGACATGACCAAAAGGTGGATATTTGTTGGCAGGACCTTTCGTTACTTCCCATTTGTGGCGATCGTCGTAATCCACGATATGTTTCACCAAATAATTTTTTTCTTGGACAATTCTCTGCGTTGGCGTTCCATCTTTGACCAGTCCCATCAGTTGAGCGAATTTCCATTCCATTTCAAATTGCATGTTGGCTGGTATGAGCACATACAAGGAATCTAATTCGGAGGCAATGCCGGCATTGGTGATTTTCACGTAGGGTTGAGCCAGGTTGAGAGCGGCTAGTTGTTGTCGTTTGGAAAGATCGTCCACGTTCATTTTAGTTATATCCATCATGACTTCCATGTGTTGTTTTTCTATTTCGTAAGCGATGGCGATCCATGCTTCTTTCAAATTGGTGTAATACCCTGGGGGTAAATGGATTTGTTTGGTCACTTGAATGGGAGCCGTTCCATCAGCCCGTTTTGGTATGTATCTGATATCTGTTTTCATCCAATGTTTTTGACTATCTTCTTGCGTCCAATTCTGCTTGGTTTGATCTTCCAATTGTTCATAAAATATGAACCAAGGCCGCTTCCCAATCATCTTCTACCAAATAATGTGAATGAGGAAGTCTGGCAGTAAATTTTTGACCCGTGCCTTGTGCTTGATCACTGATAAGGGTGATGTAAAAACTCATGGTCACAATCACCACCTAACCCCTCTGGTTACCTTTTTATACCTGCCCCCGATGCTCAAATTGGACTGTGGACTTTGAGCCCGCGTTCCTCAGCGGTTTTGCCCCATCCTGAGCCCGCGATCCTTTTTTCCCACTGGTCAGCGGTTTCCCACCCTAGGCAGAGGCCTATTCTGATACGTCATGTAAGCGTCACGAAATGTCCTCTCTTTTCTTTCCTCTGAGCCCACGTGCTCCAGGATTTAATTAATGATTCGCTTTCTCTATAAAAAAACAACCACGTCATGTCCGTTGACTTTTTCTGGAGAGTTGAGATGAAACTATTTTTTTTTTTGGTCGCCTCGAAAAAAATTTGAAAACCGAAGCGGTTCTGTTTAGCTCGCAATGTTTTCCCATTCCCCGCGTTGTTGTGAAACTCTGCTTCTGATCGGCTGATACTTTGACCATGGCCTTGGACCTTGACCATGGCCTGACTGGGACTGACCAATCACAACCAAATGACGTCATACTGTTTAGCTATATAAGCAGCAAAATTACCCCCAAGTTCTCACTTTTTTCAAGATGGAGGAAGGTCAGGGAGATTTACGGCAGTTTTTTCACAGATTTATTCATCGCTTTACCCCAGCAACCCTCGGCTTTACAAACAAAACGATGACAGCTAAGATTTCAGCGAAAAAAGTGGGAGATTTTTATCTGTAAAAGCCGCCGAATGGATGTTTTGAAAACAGCGAAAGCTTAACACGAGGTAAGTGTTGTGTTTTGCTGCCGGCTAAAAATATTTGTTTGTCGCCTCGAAAAAATTTGAAAACCGAAGCGGTTCTGTTTAGCTTGCAATGTTTTCCCATTCCCCGCGTTGTTGTGAAAAAAATCCTTTTCTACCCGAAAGACTATTTGATTTATTTTTTACTCTCTCTATTTCTTTTTTCCACAGTCCAACGATGTGCTGACTGTAACGCGGTGAGACAAACGAGATGACAACTCGCATTTTCGCCGAGAAGAAAGCGAGCGGCTTGTTGAAAACAACAACAACAACAAGCAAACCTCCACGCAAAGTAAGCATCATTTTTTTCTTACTGTCAGCTAAAAAAATATATAGATTTAGCCAAGCCTAAAAGCGGAACTCCATATCTACAGGTTACCATCGGCCGCCTATAAATTCTTCAGAATTAATCTTGTTTACTGTTATTAACTTAGGTACTTGACCTCGTTAATTACTGTATAGTTTTATTAAGCGTATCATTTTAGTATAAACTTAGAGTTATAATTCTGTTTCGTGATTCAAGCAAATCTAGTTTATCTATTTGTGCTTTCACTTTAAGTTCGCTAGGCAAATTCATTTAATCGTTTATCGGCATTTTTCGTTTGTTTTGATTGCTGTTATTTTATTTGTCGCTTTGTATTTTCTAATTGGAGACGCGTGTTCGCTTCGAAACTACTAGAAATTCTCTTTTGGTTTTGTTTACAGATTATTGCACAGTGTTGCACACAATTTGACACATTTTGTCGTAAATTCAATCTGTTTACTGTGAATAAATTTAATTCTGTTTTACAACTGTCAATTGGAAAGCTATGTTCTTCTAATTCTGTTTTGGCGACCGGATACGCTTCATTCGTTTTAAAATACAAAGGTCATACTTTAGGTCAGAATTATTTGTTTGCAAATTAGTACTTTTCTGATCGACTTATACTCTTTCCCAGGGCGCGTGTTCCTTCCCATGACATTGAACTTTGGACTCCGTGCCGCTGCCTGGCTTGCATAGTTCGTCATTCTGCCCTCGTCCTCTACCAGGTGCCTCTCTTCATGGAATCATGCCTCCAGACATCGTCGCAAGCCCACCATATCCAGTTTAGACTTTGGACTCATTTTTTTTGTCTCA
This sequence comes from Siderastrea siderea, assembly GCA_964030785.1. Classification (NCBI taxonomy): domain Eukaryota; kingdom Metazoa; phylum Cnidaria; class Anthozoa; order Scleractinia; family Rhizangiidae; genus Siderastrea; species Siderastrea siderea. The sequence continues at coordinate 40,205,146 of OZ034979.1, forward strand.
CTTGTTGTGCAAAAAAAAGTATGACAATAAAGTGATTTTTTTTTTATTTTGTTGTTTTCACTCCAAGGGCCACCCCCGATCCTACAATTGGACTTTGGACTTTGAGCCCGCGTTTCTCAGTGGTTTTACTCCACCTTGAGCCCACGATCCTTTTTTCCCACTGGTCAGTGGTTTCCCCTCTTAAAAACACGTGATTTCCGGTTCCGGTCATGACGTCATCCTCACATCAAAACGAGGCCAATCTTGCTATGTGAGCCCATAATACTACTGGCGTGGTGTCGAACTTCTCACTGAAACTCAAATCGCGCGATTGAAAAAAAGATCAGCGGCAGGGAAAGGAATGGTAATAAAAATAAGCCAGACTCAGATTCAAAATACTGCGCAGCGTGGCGGAAATTTGTTTTCTGCAATGCTACGACCTTTGATAAAGCCAGCTCTTGGGGCATTAGCAAGCGCTGGTTTGAGTTTTGGCGCTGAAAAAGTTCTTAAAAAGATATTTGGAAATGGTTTTGGTCCGAAGGAAATTGAGCTTTATAAACTTATTCAGAAAATGACTCCTTCTCAGAAAAAGGCGGCAGAACAATATCTTGTTGGGCATGGTTTAGTTGCAGGAGGAGGTGTTGCACAATATGGCGGCTTCCTTGGCATGTTGGCGTCTATCGGAGTACCTTTAGCCATTGACTTAGTCCGAAAAATAATCGGGAAAGGCATGCAAACGCAACCACCTCCACCACCACCACGAACAAGACGATCACCAGGAATACCAAAAGGAAGAGGGATGCAAATTCAACCTCCACCTTTTTATGGAACTTGGGATGATTATTATCGTTTAAAAAAAAACTGAAATTTGAAGATAAACCTCTATCCAACATTGACCTGAGAAAATGGTGCAACTATTTACGAATTCCCATCAAAGGTATTTTCAGCAGAAATGAAACAAAACCTTTTTGTCATTCGCCATGTATTATCAACTTGGATGATTTTGGAAGCTTGGGAACACACTGGGTATGTTGTTGGCCAAAAGGAAAAGGTTTTTACGAGTATTTCGATTCATTTGGCTTTCCACCACCTTTGGAATGGGAACAAGAGATGTCATTGCATGGGATGAAACATTTTTTCAGAAATGACGACCAAATTCAATGGGAAAAAAGCGTTAGATGCGGATATTACTGCCTTCTTTTTTTGAACGAAAGAAACAAAGGAACAAGTTTTGTCAATATTTTGAAAATGTTCTCCAATGATTTGTTTAAAAATGAGGAAATAGTGAAAAAATATTTTTCTTAAAATTTTTTTTCTTTATGTATAACAAAATGCAATTGTGTATGATGAAAAGAGAACATATTGGTGATATTGGATATGAAAAATATGAAGAACTAAGAATACAAGAATATAAATCACAAATGGAACAGTTGAAAAAAGATATTGAAAATGCTAAAAAAGAATTAGAATGGAATGAAAAAATGCTGGAATTCGAAACAGCTTTTTTGAAACGTGGGAAAGAGGTGTTTGAAAAAATTGAAGAAAATGATGAAGAGATTGATAAAGATTATAAATTTTTTGAAGAATATGAAATAAGGTTTATGAAAACAAATGCACACAAAAGAGAAAATAAAATTGATTCACTAAAAGGAGGAATAAAGATTTCTGAAAACAGGTTAAAATATAAAAAAAAATTTCTAAAACGCGGCGAAGAAATTTTTGAAAAAATTTTCACTTAATATATACAATGGATATTTACTGTGTGAAAAAGGGGCGAAAAACACCCAATGGCAGGGAAGTGAAATGGTTGCATTTGCAAAGAATAATCGAAAACTCTTGAAAGCAAAATGCGCAAGTTGCGGAGAAATGAAATCAACTTTTTTTCCGGGAAACTAGGTGAGCCCTCCCTTGCGGAGGGCAGTGGAATTTTTGGTGATGTTGCTATGGCTGTTGGTGATCTTGCTATTACAAAAGGAATTCCATATATTGCAAAAAAAGGTGTTGAAGCTGGAAGATATTACGCTTCTGAAGCAATGAGAAACCCAAAACTGCAAAAGAAAGCAATAAATTACACTCTAAACAAAGCCCGCCCTGTCATTCAAAAAGTTGGAAGTGAAATGTTTGATCAACTTTCAACAAAAGTTCGGCCAAACCTTCGTTATAAAACTGACAGGCCTGATTTGGATGGTGCTGGGCTTGATATTCATGCAGCTATTGGGAAATTTCCGAAACCAAAAAAAGGTTGGACATTGCCGGGGCACAAATTCACTGGGCCGTACAATCCTCTTGAAAAGCAGTTGAAATACGACCCAGAAACGGGTGAAATTTTGGAAATTTATCAATCACCAACTGGTGCAACAGATGCAATTGCTATGCAACATGATGTCGATTATGATGTTTGTTCCAACCGTGAAAAAAAATATGGTGAAAATCTCAAAAAATGTAAAAACAGGGCCGATAAAAAGATGGTCAAGTCTCTTGGCGCTGTTCCTTACAAACAGAGACAGTGGGGTCATGCGGCTGCAAGAAATGTTATCAATGCCAAACAAAAGTTAGGGTTGGGTTTGAATAAACAAAAAGGGACTGGTGTTTTGGACAAACCATTGGATGCAATTAACTTTGCTGAAACTTTGACAAAAAAAATGATTCCTTCCACAAAACCTGTTTTCGATTGGTATTGGTCAGGTGATATTGCTAAAAATGCTTTCACAGGACCAACTGGTGTCACAAGCAAGAAATTTTGGACTCATCCGAAAAAAGGTACTGTCATGCGTTTGGTAAAAAATCCGAAAACAGGCAAATATGAAAATGTTTATGAAGAACCTTGATTGGCTTTCAACCACCATTTATCAAACTCCTGTTTTGCGAGCCACCAGCTTGCTAAGCTTTTTGGAAGGTGGTGAGAAATAGATTCCATAATTTCTTTTTTGTTGGGCCAGCATTCAGAAGGTACTTTTTCAAAATAATTGTACAGAAAACAGGGGTAGTTCACTGACTTGCCGGACATCTTCTGAAATTGAGCAATAACGTTTCCAAGAAAATCTACCTTGCTTGAAGAAAACATTTTGTAAATGTTCCATTTCCGCAAAACATTTTTTAAATAAAAATTATTTGCAGTGAAACTTCTTTCCCGATTTTCTTTTTGGAACTGTTCATCATCAAATCCAGACACTCTACCACATTTTGGGCATGCACGACAGAACTCATTCACCACATAAATTAACTGCTCCTCACATGAACGGCAACTATAAATCTTTTTTGATGGGTATAAATTTTTTTGCAATGTTTCTTGGTTTTTTTCGACAAAATTTTCTCACCTTGCAACCAACCAAATGGGTCGTCCATTTTTTATTTTGTATGGTATACAATGAGCTCCAGTATTTCCAATAAGTTGTCAAAAATTTATTACAGCCCGCAAGGGTATTGGAAAGGGTTTGCAGCAATTAAGAAATTAGCCCAGGCAGCGAAAGTTTCGGAAGATGTGGCTCAAAACTGGTTGATGAAGCAAGCTCTTTGGCAGGTTTATTTACCAACCCCACGTTACATTCCAAGACCGAAATTTGATGTTCCTGTTCCAAACAAAGTTCACCAAGCCGATCTTCTGTATCTCCCACACGATCGCCCACCACGCTCCCGTAAAACTTTCAAATATGCTCTCACAGTGGTGGATGTGGCCTCTCGATACAAAGAGGCCGAACCGTTGACCACAAAAGAGGCTAAAGAAGTTGCAACTGCTCTGGAACGAATTTATAGTCGTGGTCCTTTGAAGTGGCCGAAACTGCTTCAGGTCGATCCTGGTCGTGAGTTCATGGGTGCTGTGAATCAACTGCATATAATGTCGAGATTAGACGTGGTCGTGTGGATATTCACCGTGATCAAGCTATCGTTGAAAGATTCAACCGCACCCTGGCTGAACGACTGTTTGGACACCAATATGGGGTTGAAATGCATCTCCCAGAAGATAAAAGATCGACTGAATGGGTTGCCCGACTGCCCGCTGTTATTTCAGCTTTGAATAAAGAAGTCACTCGACTGATTGGTCAAAAACCTGTTGATGCCATCAAAAAGAAAACTGTTCCATCCAAACCCTCGACACCTTATTTGAGACCCGTTGGTGTGAACGAAAAAAAGCTCTCGTCCGGTTTAAGTGTTCGCTATCTCTATCAACCCGGTGAACTTGAAGGTGGTCGACGAAGAGCTACCGACCCAATATGGTCTCTGAATGTTTACGAGATTGAAAAAATTATGATAAAACCAGACGCTCCGGTTATCTATTATTTGTTTGACGGTCCAAAACGCTGGTTTATCCGCGAAGAGCTTTTGGTTGTTCCTCCAAACATAGAGTTACCACCCGAGCAACTCTAAAGCTTCTTCTTCAGCTGCAGCAATTGCGGCAATTTCAGCATCTGTAAATTTGAATGCGGGTTCATAACCATAGGCTTTTGTATGAATACCATCTTCTTCTATCCATCGCTTTGAATCAAATGGGGAAAGCGAGATTTTGTTAACATACATGCCGTAAATCTCATGCTTCTGGCTTCGAAGAATGTTCATTCCATGCCATAACTGCTTCTTACCAAAAAGTGATTCCTTGTACTGTTCATGCATTATTTGTTTCTTTACGACACACTTTTTCACACCCTTTGCTTTTTTTATATTTTTTTCATTGCTTTTCATTATCGAGTACATTTTCGGTCTCAGACAGACACACTCTGTTATGGAAGTTCCTTTGCATTCATCTTTCATTTTGCCCAAGACTTTTTTGTTGGTGTCTGAATAAAGTGGATGCTCCTTCGGGTAATCGCTCGTATCATATAGATTTTTGTTTGTTTCGATATCTTTGTAGATGTCATCCGTTTCAATCTCAAGCAGAAGGCTATCGGTGTCTGTGTACAAAAGTTCACACTTTGGGCCATAATTTTTTTTCAGCTCGTTGTAGAAAAAATCATACATCAAGATCTTGCTGTTGTCAAGTATTGTCATCCCTGTGTAGACCGGCTTGTTTAGCAGCAGCTCGCTTTTGCGCATGTCGATTCCGAACAGGTCGTTTGTAAACATAACATGCCTTGAGTAAAAAGGACTTGCAATCAATTTCCTTATTTTGTCTGTCTCATCGCTTCTCACTAATTTTATGTTAACACGGTTACGCAGGTTTTCCATGGTTTTACCGAAAACTGAGTTATTCATGAGCTTGTAAAAGTTCTTTTCAAAGTCACTTTTTGCCTTTTTCCTGTATTCTGTATTCATCCGGATGTACGGCTCCATCCAGCATTCTTGTTCGAACTCCAACGCCCTGTGCACACGTTTCAGTTTCATTCCTTGCTTCAGATAAAACTGCAAGTTTCGGTAATGCACCACATAGTTGTTTTTGTCCTGAAGAGTCAACAACAACTTGTTGCATTTTGGTGTTTTCAGATCCAAGTCCTTTATCAAACTGTGTTGGTATTCCGACATCCATTCATTTTTTACCTGCTTTTTCTCAGGGGCAAGGGGAAAGCTGTTGTGTTCTTCATGCAGTTCTTTTGGGTATTCAAGATCCACCCCAAGAATCCATCCATTCTTTGCGTTTTCTTTTTTCTTAATGATATCTTCCTCAGTGGGCATAGCACGTTTCCATTTAAAATTTCTTTTCGGGAGTGGCTTGCTCATTGCCCATCCATAAAGATTATTAGCGTCGAGATACATGATGAATTTGTTCGGTTTGCTGGGGTCATAGCCAGGTACATACGGGTTGTTTGCCTTTGCGTATCTTTTGCTTACCATTGAGATTCCACCCCTCATTCCCCTTTCCACAAATAGATACATTTCAGGGTCTGTGAATAACTCAAGCTCGACCCCTGTCTTTTTCAATAAAGCGTCCCAGGATAGTCCTGGTGATGTGTAATAATGAGCTGGGTCTAACCCATACTGCTCTTGGCATAGATTTCGAAAGTTCTCAAAAACATCTGCCAACAGGGCAACATCTGTTTTTACGTAAAGATCATGATAATCACCCAACGTTTTACATTCAAAAGTCTCCCAGACAGTCTGCGCGTGTGCATACTCTTCGTCTGTTATATGCTCGTCGTTCAGCTTACTGTAAAACTTCTCTTTGTCCGGAAGCTTTGTCTCGCTAAATCTCCCCCATGAGTCCATATACTCGTAAGGGTAGATCCCTTTTTTGTAAAGCAGGTCGCTTCCTTTTGAAATGTTTGATGTTATTTTCAATGACTCCTTTGGTGTTGCGCTTACAAGTGAATCAAGGCTTCCTTGTAAAAAGTTCAAGCTGTCAATGAAACGCAGACCCCCGACTGAAAATGTGATATATTTCTCCATGTTATTAGCAATGCATTTAACCTCTTCTTTTTTATTGAGTTGCGACATCCCTTGCATTAAATGGTGCGCGTCGTACCCCCTTAGATTGTGAAATACAATAGGTATGGGAGTTGTTTTTGGGTTAATGTACAGTTTTACATTGCAATTGTTGTGCGCCGCACCGCGGTACCTTCCAGTTATATGACAATGGTCTTTCACTGCGTCTCTGTAGTTTTTCTGAAGTAATGGTTTATCACAGAAAATACAGTTTTTCTGTTGTTTTGCTTCCAACTGGTCTTTTTTTTCTGTTAATTTTTGTAGCTTAAGAATCACCCATTGTTGCTCTTTCTGTGCCCTGTAAAAACATTTTTTATGCCCTTGACCCTTATAGCTGCATTTTTCTCCACCTTCACCATCTTCTATGCTCCAAACCGGCAAAGAGTCTAAGAATTCATCTTTTATCAAACTTTTATTACAAATGTGGCAATCTGTTGCGTTTTTTAATTTTTCCCAGTCTTCAGCCGTCATCACAATTGGTTTTGGTGCTGCCAAACTCTCTCTTATTTTTACCTCTTCCTGCAAAATGTCACTTAAAAACGTTCCCACCGCGTTTTCACCCCTGTAAACTTTTGGTCCTGAAACTTTACCGTCACTTCTCACAACCGTGTAAGAATAACCACTTGCCTTGTGATAATCTGTTTTAATGGTGTAACTTTTTTTCTTGCTCTCTGGCCCAAGCTCACAAAGAGAAATCTTTTTTACTAAAGCCTCAAAGTCAGTGTATATAACATAAGGCGCTTTCATTTGTTTGTAATAATCTTGAAATGAAACTATTTTTTCCTCCTCTTTTGGCATATCAATCCTTGTCGGTTTTCCTTTTAAGCCATTGCAATATTTTTTATGGTTTTCCAACAAGTCCTCTCTTGAAAAACCTATTAAGCACATCATGCAGTAATGTTTTTTTTCACGATGTTTGCTCTGATCATAAAGAAGGGTGCTTGCTCTTTTTACAAAACAATAATGCTGTTTTTCACCCGACTCAATCAAAATCAGGTTAATTCGCGGCACGCTTTTTTCTTTTTTAGTTATCCTATGCACAATTACACAATCATTTTCATTTTCCCAGCCAAATACGTTTATTGCGAGGTTTTCGTTTTGCGCCTCAAGCTTATCAATTTGTTTTACTGGTGTTGGAAAAACAATGCCACTCCAATTAATACCATCGTTAACTGGGTAAGAACTTGGTCTGTTTGGATTTTTTCCTTCTGGTGGGGAGGACATAGCTGATCTTATTGCCCACTTCAAACACTCGTTGTCCTTATTTGCCACGTTCATTACTGCTTTTTTGTTTTTCAACTTTGTTGGAATTGGCAAATATGTTCCTCCACGCAGTGGCTGATAACGTGCAACATTCACATACACAAGCTCTATTTTTTCTAATTCCCATCCTGACCCTTCCGCTACCCATGCCTCAATTTTTCCATTTATTATTTCAAAAATGTTATCGAAATATTCTTCTATATCTTTTTCATCGTCGTTTGCGTGAAAAAGCTGTGGCTCATTTTCTCGAAAATATTGCTCCATGTATTCAATTTCTTCTTCTTCTTTTTCTTTTTTAAACCTAATTTTTAACTAAAGACTAACTTTTATATTTTTCACCTCTTTTAGTTCTTTTTGTATCAAATCCGTAAAACTTTGTTTTATTGCTTTTGAAAACTTAAAAAGATCTTTTTTGTAAGGGTTTTTTTCAGATACAACCATTTTCCAAACACGAAGCCACTTATTAATAATATTATCGTTGGTTGATACGTAAAACTCATCCTCAATTTCAACAAGCGGTTTTAATGGACGAGGTAAACTCTTTTTCCCCGGTATTTCACCATAAAACATGTTCAAAACATCATTTTGGTTACTTGCAACAGACATTTTGGATTCTGTAACACTTTTGATATAATAACTAACCACAAATGTTTAAATGGAAAAAAATTTTTGGGATTCTGTGACAGTTTACAACAAACCTTGTAGAATGTATTATTACGGTTTGTTAATCTTTCTTTTTTTTTTAATATTTTTTGCACTATCGATGCAAAAATGGAAAATAAGCTCTCAATTGTAAAACGTTTTTCTTCATTAATATCAATTTTTGTTTTATATGTGAGCAGTTTAAAATTTTGAAATAAACCTTCTTATATGAAGTCTGTTACAGAACCCCCCTTTTCCTATACTACTCTGGCGCTATTCTTATAGGATTTGGCGATACTTAGTTTGTCGACACTTTTTGTGGCCTAGAATTAGGCCCAAAAACTTTATTTGCGGCCTCAGCTGCATTCACAAAGGTCAAAAAGGCATTCAAATCCTTTGGGACCATCAGAATAAAAATTCCTTTTGTTGAATTGTACAAAGAATGCAAGATATGTCCGATCCTTATGGTAAATACCCCAATTTGTCTAGCAGCCTGACAGAGACAAAACAATGCTGTGCAATGCCGCGCAGTGGCCCAATAATAATGCAAATCCCCTGGAGCTATCCGAAAAAAATGTTTATTGACTAGAAAGTCTGCAATGTTGTCGGTAAGGTGGAAATTTCAGTGTATACCAAAAATCATTGTGGCGCTATTCTTATAGGATTTGGCGAAACTTAGTTTGTCGACACTTTTTGTGGCCTAGAATTAGGCCCAAAACCTTAACTCACGGTCTCAGCTGCATGCACAAAGGTCAAAAATGCCTTGAAATCCTTTGGGACCATCAGAATAAAAATTAATTTTGTTGAATTGTACAAAGAATGCACCATATGTGCGATCCTTAGGGTAAATCCCCTAATTTGTCTAGCAGCCACAGAGGCAAAAAAATGCTGCGCAATGCTGCGCAGAGGCCCACTAATAATGCAAATCCCTTAGCGCTATCAGAAAAAATTGTTTATTGAGTAGAAAGTCTGCAATTTTGTCGGTAAGGTGGAAATTTCAGTGTATAGCAAAAATCATTGTTGCGCTATTCTTATAAGATTTGCAATACTTAGTTTGTCGACACTTTTTGTGGCCTAGAATTAGGCCTAGAAACTTAATTCGCGGTCTCAGCTGCATGCACAAAGGTCAAAACGGCATTCAAATCCTTTGGGACCATCAGAATAAAAATTCCTTTTGTTGAATTGTACAAAGAATGCACGATATGTGCGATCGTTATGGTAAATTTCCCAATTTGTCTAGCAGCCACAGAGGCAAAAACATGCTGCGCAATGCTGCACAGAAGCTCAAAAATAATGCAAATCCCTCGGGGCTTTCAGAAAAAATATTTATTGCGTAGAAAGTCTGCAGTTTTGTCGGTAATGTGGAAATTTCATAGTATAGCAAATCTCATTTTGGCGCTATTCTTATAGGATTTGGCGATAGTTAGTTTGTCGACACTTTTTGTGGCCTAGAATTTGGCCGGAAAACTTAATTCGCGGTCTCAGCTGCATGCACAAAGGTCAAAAAGGCATTCAAATCCTTTGGGACCATCACAATAAAAATTCCTTTTGTTGCATTGTACAAAGAATGCACGATATCTGCGATCCTTAGGGTAAATACCCCAATTTGTCTAGCAGCCACAGAGGCAAAAACATGTTGCACAATGCTGCGCAGAGGCCCAATAATAATGCAAATCCTTCAGGGCTATCAGAAAAAATGTTGATTGCGTAGAAAGTCTGCAATTTTATCGGTAAGGTGGAAATTTCATTTTATAGCAAAAATCACTGTGGCGCTATTCTTATAGGATTTTGCGATACTTAGTTTGTCGATACTTTTTGTGGCCTAGAATTAGGCCCAAAAACTTAATTCGCAACCTCAGCTGCATTCACATAGGTCAAAAAGGCATTCAAATCCTTTGGGACCATCAGAATAAAAATTCCTTTTGTTGAAATGTACAAAGAATGCACGATATGTGCGATCCTTAGCGTAAATACTCCAATTTGTCTAGCAGCCACGGAGGCAAAAACATGCTGAGCAATGCTGCGCAGAGGCCCAATAATAGTGCAAATTCCGCGGGGCTATCAGATAACTTCTTTCTTGCGTAGAAAATATGCAAATTTGTCGCTAAGGTGGAAATTTCAGTGTATAGCAAAAATCATTGTTGCGCTATTCTTATAAAATTTGCAATACTTAGTTTTTCGCCACTTTTTGTAGCCTAGAATTAGGCCCGAAAACTAAATTCGCGGTCTCAGCTGCATGCACAAACGTCAAAAATTCATTCAAATCCTTTGGGACCATCAGAATAAAAATTCCTTTTGTTGAATTGTACAAAGATTGCACGATATGTGCGATCGTTAGGGTAAATACCGCAATTTGTCTAGCAGCCACAGTGGCAAAAACATGCTGCGCAATGCTGCACAGAGGCCCAATAATAATGCAAATTCCTCGGGGTTATTAGAAAAAACTGTTTATTGCGCAGAAAGTCTGCAATTTTGTCAGTAAGGTGGAAATATAATTGTATAGCATAAATCATTGTGGCGCTATTCTTATAAGATTTGGCGATACCTAGTTTGTTGACACTTTTTGTGGCCTAGAATTAGGCACAAAAACTTAATTCGCGGTCTCAGCTGCATGCACATAGGTCAAAAAGGCATTCAAATCCTTTGGGAGCATCAGAATAAAAATTCTCTTTGTTAAATTGTACAAAAAATGCACGATATGTGCGATTGCTAGGGTAAATACCCCAATTTGTCTAGCAGCCACGGAGCCAAAAACATGCTCAGCAATGCTGCGCAGTGGCCCAATAATAATGCAAATCCCTCGGAGCTATCAAAAAACATGTTTCTTGCGTAGAAAGTCTGCAATTTCGTCGGTAAGGTGGAAATTTCAGTGTATAGCAAAAATCATTGTGGCGCTATTCTTATTGGATTTCCGATACTTAGTTTGTCGACACATTTTGTGGCCTAGAATTAGGCCCAAAAACTTAATTTGCGGTTTCAGCTGCATGCACAAAGGTCAAAAGGGAATTAAATCCTTTGGGACCATCAGAATAAAGATTCCTTCTGTTGAATTGTACAAAGAATGCACGATATGTGCGATCCTTAGGGTAAATACCCCAATTTGTCTAGCAGCCACAGACGCAAAAACATACTGCCCAATGCTGGACAAAGGCCCAATAATAATGCTAATCCCTTGGGGCTATCAGAAAACATGTTTCTTGCGTAGAAAGTCTCCAATTTTGTCGGTAAGGTAGAAATTTCAGTGTATAGCAAAAATCATTGTGGCGCTTTTCTTATAGGATTTGCGATACTTAGTTTGTCGACACTTTTTCTGTCCTAGAACTAGCCCCAAAAACTTAATTCGCGGTCTCAGCTGCATGCACAAAGGTCAAAAAGGCATTCAAATCCTTTCGGACCATCAGAATAAAAATTCCGTTTGTTGAATTGTCGAAAGAATGCACGATATCTGCGATCCTTAGGGTAAATACCCCAATTTGTCTAGCAGCCACAGAGGCAGAAACATGCTGCGTAATGCTGCACAGAGGCCCAATAATAATGCAAATCCCTCGAGGCTATCACAAAAAGATGTTTATTGCGTAAAAAGTCTCCAATTTTGTCGGTAAGGTGGAAATTTCAGTGTATAGCAAAAATCATTGTTGCGCTATTCTTATAGGATTTGGCGATAGTTAGTTTGTCGACACTTTTTGTGCCCTAGAATTAGGCCCAAAACCTTAATTTGCGGTCTCAGCTGCATGCACAAAGGTCAAAAAGGCATTCAAATCCTTTCGGACCATCCGAATAAAAATTCCTTTTCTTGAATTGTACAAAGAATGCACGACATATGTGCGATCTTAAGGGTAAATACCCCAATTTGCCTAGCAGCCACGGAGGCAAAAACACGCTTAGCAATGCTACGCAGAGGCCCAATAATAATGCAAATCCCTCAGGGCTATCACAAAACATGTTTCTTGCGTAGAAAGTCTGCAATTTTGTCGGTAAGGTGGAAATTTTAGTGTATAGCAAAAATCATTGTGCCGCTATTCTTATAAGATTTGCGATACTTAGTTTGTCGACACTTTTTGTTGCCTAGAATTAGGCCCAAAAACTTCATTCGCGATCTCAGCTGCATGCACAAAGGTCAAAAAGGCATTCAAATCCTTTCGGACCATCCGAATAAAAATTCCTTTTGTTGAATTGTATAAAGAATGCACGATATGTGCGATCCTTAGGGTAAATACCCCAATTTGTCTTCCAGCCACAGAGGCAAAAACACGCTTAGCAATGCTACGCAGAGCCCCAATAATAATGCAAATCCCTCGGGGCTATCAGAAAACATGATTCTTGCGTAGAAAGTCTGCAATTTTGTTGGTAAGGTGGAAGTTTCAGTGTATAGCAAAAATCACTGTGGCGCTATTCTTAAAAGATTAGCGATACTTAGTTTGTCGCCACTTTTTGTCGCCTAGAATTAGCCCCAAAAAATTAATTCGCGGTCTCAGCTGCATGCACAAAGGTCAAAAAGGCATTCAAATACTTTGGGACCATCAGAATAAAAATTCCTTATGTTGAATTGTACAAAGAATGCACGATATTTGCGATCCTTAGGGTAAATACCCCAATTTGTCTAGCACGCACAGAGCCAAAAACATGCTGCGCAATGCTGCACAGAGGCCCAATTATAATGCAAATCCCTCAGGGCTATCAGAAAAAATGTTTATTGCGTAGAAAGTCTGCAAATTTGTCAGTAAGGTTGAAATTTCAGTGTATAGCAAAAATCATTGTGGCGCTATTCTTATAGGATTTGGCGATACTTAGTTTGTCAACACTTTTTGTGCCCTAGAATTAGGCCCAAAAACTTAATTCGCAGTCTCAGCTCCATGCACAAAGGTTAAAAAGGCATTCAAATCCTCTGGGACCATCAGAATAAAAATTCCTTTTGTTGAATTGTACAAAGAATGCACGATATGTGCGATCCTTATGGTAAATACCCCAATTTGTCTAGCAACCACAGAGGGAAAAATATGCTGCGCTATGCTGCGCAGAGGCCCAAAAATAATGCAAGTTCCTAGGGGCTATTAGAAAAAAATGTTTATTGCGTAGAAAGGCTGCAATTTTGTCAGTAACGTAAAAATTTCAGTGTATAGCAAAAGTCAGTGTGGCGCTATTCTTCTAGGATTTGGCGATACTTAGTTTGTCGACACTTTTTGTGGCCTAGAATAAGGCCCAAAAACTTAATTCGCGGTATCACCTGCTTCCACAGAGGTCAAAAAGCCATTCAAATCCTTTGGGACCATCAGAATAACAACTCCTTTTCTTGAATTGTACAAAGAATGCACGATATGTGCGATCGTTAGGGTAAATATCCTAATTTGTCTTGCAGCCACAGAGGCAAAAATATGCTGCGCAATGCTAGGCAGAGGCCCAATAATAATGCAAATCCTTCGGGGCTATCAGAAAAAACTGTTTATTGCGTAGCAAGTCTGCAATTTTGTCGGTAAGGTGGAAATTTCAGTGTATAGCAAAAATCATTGTGGCGCTATTCTTATAGGATTTGGCGATACTTAGTTTGTCGACACTTATTGTGGCCTAGAATTAGGCCCAAAAACTTAATTCGTGGTCTCAGCTGCATGCACAAAGGTCAAAAAGGCATTCAAATCCTTTGGGACCATCAGAATAAAAATTCCTTTTGTTGAATTGTACAAAGAATGCACGATATGTACGATCCTTATGGTAAATAACCCAATTTGTCTACCAGCCACAGAGGCAAAAATATGCTGAGCAATGCTGCGCAGAGACCCAAAAATAATGCAAATTCCTAGGGGCTATCACAAAAAAAAATTTATTACGTAGAAAGTCTGCAATTTTGTCGCTAAGGTAAAAATTTCAGTGTATAGCAAAAGTCATTGTGGCGCTAATCTTAAAGGATTTGGCGATACTTAGTTTGTCGACACTTTTTGTGACCTAGAATTAGGCCCAAAAACTTAATTCGCGGTCTCACCTGCTTGCACAAAGGTCAAAAAGCCATTCAAATCCTTTGGGACCATCAGAATAAAAATTCCTTTTGTTGACTTGCACAAAGAATGCACGATCTGTGCGATCGTTAGGGTAAATATCCCAATTTGTATTGCTGCCACAGAGGCAAAAACATGCTGCGCAATGCTGGGCAGAGGTCCAATAATAATGCAAATCCCTCGTGGCTATCAGAAAAAACTGGTTATTGCGTAGCAAGTTTGCAATTTTGTCGGTAAGGTGGAAATTTCACTGTATACCAAAAATCATTCTGGCGCTATTCTTATAGGATTTGACGATACTTAGTTTGTCGACACCTATTGTGGCCTAGAATTAGGCCCACAAACTTAATTCGCGGTCTCAGCTGCATGCACAAAGGTCAAAAAGGCATTCAAATCCTTTGGGACCATCAGAATAAAAATTCCTTTTGTTGAATTGAGAGGCCCAATAATAATGCAAATCCCTCGGGGCTATCAGAAAACATGTTTCTTGCGCAGAAAGTCTGCAATAGCATAGATCATTGTGGCGCTATTCTTATAGGATTTGGCGATACCTAGTTTGTCGACACTTTTTGTGGCCTAGAATTAGCCCCAAAAACTTAATTCGCGGTCTCACCTGCATGCACATAGGTCAAAAATGCATTCAAATCCTTTGGGAGCATCAGAATAAAAATTCTCTTTGTTAAATTGTACAAAGAATGCACGATATGTGCAATCGTTAGGCTAAATACCCCAATTTGTCTAGCAGCCACGGAGCCAAAAACATGCTGAGCAATGCTGCGCAGTGGCCCAATAATAATGCAAATCCCTCAGGGCTATCAAAAAACATGTTTCTTGCGTAGAAAGTCTGCAATTTTGTCGGTAAGGTGGAAATTTCAGTGTATAGCAAAAATCATTGTGGCGCTATTCATATAACATTTGCGATACTTAGTTTGTCGACACTTTTTGTGGCCTAGAATTAGGCCCAAAAACTTAATTCGCGGCCTCAGCTGCATTCCCAAAGGTCAAAAAGGCATTCAAATCCTTTGGGACCATCCGAATAGCAATTCCTTTTGTTGAAATGTACAAAGAATGCACGATATGTGCGATCCTTAGCGTAAATACTCCAATTTGTCTAGCAGCCACGGAGGCAAAAACATGCTGCGCAATGCTGCGCAGAGGAAATATAATAATGCAGATCTTTCGGGGCTATCAGATAACTTGTTTGTTGCGAAGAAAGTATTCAAATTTGTCGCTAAGGTGGAAATTTCAGTGTATAGCAAAAATCATTGCTGCGCTATTCTTATAAGATTTGCAATACTTAGTTTGTCGAAACTTTTTGTGGCCTAGAATTCGGCCCGAAAACTAAATTCGCGGTCTCACCTGCATGCACAAAGGGCAAAAAGGCATTCAAATTCTTTGGGACCATCAGAATAAAAAATCCTTATGTTGAATTGTACCAAGAATGCACGATATGTGCGATCCTTACGGTAAATACCCCAATTTGTCTAGCAGCCACAGTGGCAAAAACATGGTGCGCAATGCTGCACAGACGCCCAATAATAATGCAAATTCCTCGGGGCTATCAGAAAAAAATGTTTATTGCGTAGAATTTGTGCAATTTTGTCGGTAAGGTGGAAATTTCAGTGTATAGCAAAAATCATTGTGGCGCTATTCTTATTCGATTTGCGATACTTAGTTATTCGACACTTTTTGTGGCCTAGAATTAGCCCCAAAAACTTCATTCGCGGTCTCAGCTGCATGCACAAAGGTCAAAAAGGCATTCAAATCCTTTGGGACCATCAGAATAAAAATTCCTTTTGTTGAATTGTACAAAGAATGCACGATATGTGCGATCCTTAGGGTAAATACCCCAATTTGTCTAGCAGCCACAGAGGCAAAAACATGCTGAGCAATGCTGCGCTGATGCACAATAATGATGCTAATAAAATACATGCAAAAATTTCAGCGTGCTGATTGGCTGAGAGCACGTCAATTTATCCCAAACAGTGCAGAAAGTTGAAATTGAGTGCAAAAAGTTGAAATTGAGTGCAGAAAGTTGAAATTAAATTGATTGACAGGAAACCGTAACAAAACAAAATGGCGGACAGGTTTGGGGAAAGTAACAACATTTTAATTCAGAGTTTGAAGGAGAATGCAAAAACAAAAACACTCAACAAAGCACAAACAACTGGGTAAAAGTCTGGAAGTCTTGGGCTGCTCAAAAGGGCTATGACGAAGTAGTATTGAAAAGTACAAACCAGAGGGCCTGAACAAAATTCTCGAGGAGTCTTACGCAACAGTTCGTAAGAAAGACGGGGAAGATTACGAGCCTGACAGCCTTCGTGTAATGGTTACTGCTATTGACCGATATCTAACAGAAAAAGAGTACAAACACTCCATAATTCGCGACAAAGAGTTTAAAAGCTCCAAGCAAGTTCTTGAGGGAAAAGCCCGGCTTCTCCGGCAACAAGGCAAAGGCAAGCGGCCGAACAAGTCACGAAGTCTGACAACAACCGAGGAAAATGAGCTGTGGCAAAAAAAGAAGCTAGGAAAGGGAAGTCCACAAGTCCTGGTCCAAACAGTTTGGTGGCTCTTGACGCAGTATTTTGGCTTCGTGGTCGCCAGGAACACCACAGCATGAGGGTTGAAGATTTCTCCTTTGGACTGGACGAAAACAACATGGAGTACGTCGAATTCATCGAGAACCCGACCAAAACACGCCAGTCTGGATTGTCTACAAAGCTCCGAAGCTTTCTTCCAAAAATGTTTGCCACTGGAGATGGGAGATGTCCCGTTGCAATCTTCAAAGAGTTTCTGTGGCGTCGTCCTCCCGAATTACGTACAACCGGTCCACTTTATCTCTCTTGCGTGCCAAATCCGTCCTCGCAAGCTTGGTACAAGCGGCAGGCGATGGGAGAGAACAAGATCAATGGCATGATGAACTCCGTCATCGAAGGAACGTCACTGGAGGATTCATCGAAAACATTTTCCAACCACAGTGCTAGGAAAACAGTTGTAAAGAAGTTGAAGACAGCAGGCCTCGAGCGAAGTTTAATTGTTAAAGTAACGGGCCACAGAAACGAGAAGTCACTGGATGACTATGACGAAGGACATGAAAGTGAACAGCGGCAGCTTTCCCACACCATCAGCAACGCAATAAACATCAACAGCCAGTTAGCTCGAGGAAACAGCTCAACGTCGGTCAGTAGTACCACCAGCAGTTCCAGCAACTTCAACCCGTTCTCGCCCGACGTTCAGTCCCGCGGCAACAACTTCAACCCAGCAGCTTTCGCGTTTCAGATGCCCAGCTACACATCCGGCCAGAATGATCAGCGTCAGTGTTTCATGAACATAAACCATTTCCACCAATGTCAAGTCACTTTTAACATGGGAAACACAGCAGCTCCTGAAAAGCCACAACCAGCTACACCACATGGCGAGGACAGTATTTCTAAGTGATTCATATTTCGAAAAGCCTTTTGAAAATGCCGATCGATTTCGTCTTAGTTAGATTCGACTACGAACAAGAACAACTTGAGCTCTTGAAATAAGCGAGTTTTGACGTGATTTCACACTTCTTTTTTCTTTGAGGTTTCCGAAACTTTAGAACGATAGCTGCTTCCAGAGAGAATATTTTTGATCTGTAAATTTCCACAAGTGCTTGCATGTCAATCAAGGATGTCATTTTTCAACCAATAACGTAAATGTAGGCGGGACAAGTGAGCCGTGACACGAAATAAACACGATTGAAGAGGGAAACAGAGTGAAATTTTTGCATGTGTATTATTAACAAGTAATCACATGATTTTTCTCGTGCAATTTGGAATAAATAAGCACTCGTAAATTTTTCAAAGACTTCAAATTGCACTCGCCCTACGGGCTCGTGCAATTTTGTTAGCCTTTGAAAAATTTACTCGTGCTTATTTATTCCAAATTGCACTCGAAATCATGCGATTACCTATACAAACTGTTTTCAAGTGCGTTGAACTATGCAAGGTTAATTTACCTACTTCACTCACCTTCGACAAGCGACGCCCAAACTAAAATGCTACAGATGGCTTCTTCGTTCGAAGTGCATAAGGCCTTTATAATAGGCAATAGACTTAAAAGAAGTTTTAATTTGGGCCAGTACAGCTGATACAGCTTACAGTTGAATGCAATATCAAGAACACAGATTTTTACACGTATCACTTCAATTATAACGCAAAACACGTGACAAACTGCAGGGAAAAGAGATGTTTTTATGTTTTTTGCTCAAAAAGTCCTTGCTTACACAGTTATCATTTACGTATACTAAAAACTACAAAAGAACTGCTGAAGATAATGTTTAATGATGCTAAAGATAATTTAGTTTGATTTCAATACTAACGCTACGAGCAAAGGGAGTCACTGCTACGTGATCTAATAAAATTCTAAACCTAATAGAGTGAATTCGTACAACTCGTTTCTTATATGCTAATGAGGCGCATAATATTCTAATGACCGGTTTGGGTACGCACGAGCGATTCACGATTGAAATGCGTACTTGTGTTCAGCATACGCTACAGAAAATGAGCATTTTAAAAAAGATACCGAGTATAACTGCAGAAAAATAATACTTGGTACTCTAGGTTTCAAGTTGTCATTCAAAAAGGACGCTACAAACTTTTGAACATGCAACAGTGAACTTTCAGTTCAACGCTTTTCTCGCATAACCCACATGTAGCCCTGGGTTAAATTTAAAGGCTGACTTTCTGACGCCTTTGGTAGAGAAACACTCGTGCCGGTACTTTCTCACACTGGCATGCAAACAGCGGAAGAAAAGAATAGCCCATTTGAAGGTTTGTTATTTTGAAATGTTCACAATTAGGAATTTGAAGCAATGGTTTCAGTTGTGCGTGCTCAGTTTTTTATTGTTCTTCTCATTAGCATTTAGTGATTCTTATTAGCATATAAGAAACGGGTTATACGAATTCACTCTAATACAATGTTAAATTCAGAGCACAAAGACGTTCCTATTAAATTGTCTTTTTAACTAAAAAAACGGTACCGTTGTCCATTTTCTTAAGATTTTCTCTTTCTAAAGATTTGATTTTTCGTGATTGTAAATAGTCGTTGAAAAGACATTAATTTTGGCCGGTAAATCAGTATGAAACACGTTAATTTAGCGCAAAAATAATAACAAAATGCACGGAAAAGTCCTTTTTCACTATAAATTACAAAATGAGCACTGCATAAGCAAGACTTCTATAAACTGATTTATTTATTTAGTTATTTATTTATTTATTTATTTATTTATTTATTTTATTATTTTTTTTACTTATTCTTACTACTATACGTAAAAAAGCTAGGCTCGGCTTGGTATAGATTTAAAACTACTTCGACAAGTGAAACGATCGATTCGTACAAACAAGAGAGCTGATAAATTATCTCAGATCGCTATTTCCGCACAAGCAGATAAACTGGTTGTTGCCTTTTGCTACTTTGAGTCAGTAGCACACATGTTTGATAAGCTGTCATCTTTGCCTATGACAGTTTAGTCAAAGTGAAAATAAACTCCCAATCCTCTGCTTAGAAAGGAGACCAAAAATAGTGCTTGAAAAGTAGTTATTAGTCCTTATTCCAGGCTGTGTTATTGCTGAGTGCAACTTTTCTAAAATGTAAATCGAATTTTTGCCGTCATTGAGTCGTAATGGTGATAGTAATGCATTTGTATAACGCAACTTCCTTACAGAGCGAGTTTTCAACTGAGTCTCGCAAAACCAATACCACCCTAGAAAATCACAAAAAAACACAGATTACCCAATGATCCAATCAGAACTCGAACGAAATGCGTGTAACAAGCGCCAAGCGCCGGAAAATGTGTGCAGCAAAGTCACAATTTGCTTTGATTTTATTTCTGATTGGTTGAGAAAGTATCGCGAGATCAATCACAGATCGACGTAAAGGAAAACCAGAGCACACGCGAATTACCGTATTTTCTCGATTACACGCCGGGGGCGTTTATTTAAAACTCGGCCTCGTTGACCCAGCGTTTATTCGAACCCGGCGTTTATTCGGGGCCCGGCGTTTATTTATTGAGTGCATTTTTCGACCTTTTTCAGCCGTCCTTTTTTTTTTATTAGCAATACTGGAGGTTTGTGGAATGAAGAGCCAAATTTCAACAAAAACGTTAAAAACATAAAACAATGTCACCAACTTTGTCTTATCTTAGTGAATCATTTTGGTAAGTAATTTTGCAAAAAAACGTCACATTGACGTCTCAACGTTAATTTTTCTCCGGAAACAAAGTATCGACAACTGCTGGACAACAAACGTACTTAGCAAGCAATTGAGAACAAGGTGGTGTCGAGGTTCCTGCTCCATGATTTCTGAGAAAGGTGAAATTATGAAACGATTCGACTAAGAAACTGCTGGAGAAACGCTGGAGAAACTCTCGAGATGACCCTCGAGATGATCCTGGCTTGATGACAAGCCCGCAGAAAAGTTACCATGATTAAAAGAAATTGACACGATACCTGATGCGTCGTTTGTTTCTGTTTTTATAGTTAGGAGAACAATTGTAAATGGTAGTTTAGGTTTGATTATCAGTGGATAAAATTCAAATAAAATCTAGGGAACTAGGATGCAGTTACGACACATAATCCTGATCAAGAGAGGATTTTATCCTCTCTTGTCCTGATTTAATATACTCATCTCGAATAAACGCCGGGAACCTCAAATAAACGCCGGGAACCTCAAATAAACGCCGGCACCCCGAATAAACGCCGGAGGAGTTTATTTTAAACTCGGCTCTGTAGACCCGGCGTTTATTTGAACCCAGCGTTTATTAGGGGTCCGGGGTTTAATCGAGAAAATACGGTACCTTTGACACTCAATTGAAAACTGCTCCAAATTTTAATGTTCATACGCAGTTCTCTCGAACAGGAATGAATGCCAGTTACCAAAATCAAGTCACCGGCAATAACGTCCCCTACTATTTTCGATAGCCCTACCCCCAACAGTTGCACATGTATCTGTACAGACGCGGCGCAGTTCGGCGCGTTGGAGGTTCAATTAGACTTTTCATTGGGGGGTGGAAGGTCAGTTGTTGGAGGCTGTATCTAGACTTTCATTGTCGATGTCCTAATTTTGGCATATCTGGGGGAAAGGGAGGGAACCGTTTTACCTCTGCTTGCTTTATGCTATCGGAAACCGCAGTTTAGCGCTGGCCATGCGAGCGGCTTGCGGTCCTTGTGTGACCTTTCCTTTCTTCCTAGTTTTAGCATAAACATTTTTTTCTTGTTTTGTAGGTTAGCCTCGAAAAAGACAAAGGCGTCAGTAAACCCAAGGCTTCTTTGTTGACAGGTTTCATGTCCATAGGTGGAGTACTCGGCAGTTTAGTTTTCGGTGCACTGTGTGATTACCCACAATTCAACCGACTTAAAGTCTGCCCGACAACCGTGCTACTTATCGGCGTTTTCTCTTCTGCCGTTACCATGGTAACATGTGACGGTTGCTATGAAATGTTGACACCTGCTATTGCTAAAGACCTTATCGGTGTGCAAACGTTTGGACACTCTCTTGGTGCCTTGCACTGTCCAACGGCGTTTCCAAAAACGTTGGTTCGCCCATCGTGGGGTGGATTTTTGACGCGTCCAGAAGTTACAGCGTTTCATTTTACGTTTCAGGTGGCATGGCCGCTTTAGCGGCGTTCATTATGTTTGCACTCAACTGTGTCAAACCTGGTCAACAGCCAGATGAAGAAAGAGAAAGGTCTCTGCCGTCACAAGAGTATGAAGAATCGGGGTCACAAAAAAGACTGTTGTACACCTAGTATGGGTGGCTGATAAAGAGGTTCCAAAATTAATTGCTTTGTGGCGGAATGCTGAGTTCAGGATGCAAGGATGCTAGAGGCGGCTTACTCGAGATTTTGAGTACCTAATATAGGAAGGAAAATTTGCACGATATTGTGGAGTAGGATGCCAAAAAATATTAACCGAAGTGGCAGCAAAGATTACTCTGCTATGGGCCGTGATCTTGCACCATTGCAAGCCAGGCTGGGTTGAGAATTCTGACCGGCGCTGGATAAATAACAGGATAAGAAATTTCACGTATAATGATGTACTTCAAACTGGAATGGTAAATCCAATAGTATATGACTTCTTTCTTTGCTTGTTTTTGTTTCGTTTTGTGTCTTTGTTTTTGTTTGTTTGTTTGTTTGTTTGTTAGCTTGCTTGTTTGTTTTTCCTTTTCATTTATTATAAGACAAAGGAGCAAAACAGCAACTGCTGAGACAAATTTTCAAAGATCCCCCGTATTTCAAGGGACCGGAATGGCTTGTGACCATCAAGGAGGCGATTTGATGTTTGCTCTGAATAATATTAATTCCTTTAACTCAGCGAAAGGCATGGGATTAAAAGATACAAATTACCTTACCTGGACTGCAATTCGATGTTCTCTAACAAAGTATTTAAAGAATCTAAATGTCGATAGAAACGTTTTAAGAACACTGGAATTTAAATGTGGCGACAAAAGCTTTGATCCTACCTCGAGCAAGAGTAGAAACTTTTACGCCCTTCTCATTCAAGACAAAGCCAAACATTCTAGAGGTTTCTGCAAACTAATGTCAAACTATAGCCTTAGTGCGGAAGAGACCTGCAAAGCATTTATATTAACATCAGTTGCTGTAGAAACGTTTGCACAGTGTTTTCAGTTCAAGATTTTAAATGACATTTTGTTTTTAAATACCAGATTAGCAGAATTCGGGAGGATTCCTAGTGACCTATGTACGTTCTGTCAATCCTCTCAAGAAGCGTTAGAACATTTCTTTTACCAATGTCCTTATTCAACAGAATTTTGGTCTAGATTCGAAAACTTTTGGTTAACTATTACAAAAGATCAAATAAAACTTGATTATAAAAACATTATATTAGGAATATTAGATGAGAAATCTAGTCTGCTCAATTACTTTATTATTTTAGGTAAACTTTATCTGTGGAATTGTCGTAAGAATAATCAAAACCCTCTTTTTTGCCATTTGAAGATATAGTCAAGAGAAAATACGAGACTGAAAAGCTTATAGCCTCTCAAAACAACTTGACCTTAAAAAAATTTCAGGCTAAATGGAACCCTCTCTTGAATAGTAATCAAGCTTTTTCTATCAAGGACTAAGTGCAAAGCAACGCAGGGAAAGAATGATTATGATCGAAAACAAATTAAAACGAGCGGAGGAAAAAGTAGCTGAAACTCCAACTATAGCAAACCAAAATGAACTTGAAAATTTGAACATTGAGTATGAAAAGGAATATGAATACATAACTAGAGGGGCGATCACTCGTTCACGTGCATCCTGGTGTGAAAAAGGGGAGAAAAATAATAAGTACTTTCTAAACCTTGAAAGAAATAACAAGAGAAAAAGCACGATCAGGAAAGTCGAATTCGCCGATGGTAATATAACGACAAATCCTAAAAAAATCATGGATGAGTTGTATTCTTTCAACTCAGACCTTTACAGCGAAACAAATCAATCGGAAATCAACCAGTCTTGTCCTTTCCTGGATTCCGAAACCATACCAAGACTATCTCCAGAAATGCAACAGCTTTGTGAAGGTGAACTGTCTGTTGCCGAGTGTTAAAATATATTATCAACTTTTCAAAACAATAAGACACCTGGAAACGATGGTCTCACTATCGAATTCTACAGGAGCTTCTGGCCCGTTCTTGGTGAGATGTCAGTAAAAAGCCTAAATTATTCCTACAAACATGGAGAGCTTTCATCCTCACAAAAAGAAGCAGTTATTGTCCTCATAGAGAAAAAAGATCGAGATCGACGGCAAATAAAAAACTGGAGACCAATTTCTCTAATTAATGTTGACATTAAAATTGGAACTAAAGCAATTACTAAGAGACTGTAAAAGGTGTTACCAGAAATTATACACCACAACCAGAATGCTTACGTCAAAGGAAGAACAATTTTCGATGTAGTACGTACGATTGACGATATTATTTCTCTAACAGCTTCAAAGGACATAAGCTCCCTATTAGTGCAATTGACTTTGAGAAAGCTGTTGATTCTGTCAATTGGAATTATCTTAAAAAAACCCTCGAGAAATTCAAATTCGGACCATCTTTCGTTGCCTGGATTACTACTTTTTACTCGGATATATCTAGCAGTGTCATGAACAACAGCTTTGCAACCCAGCCCTTCAAACTCTCCCGAGGGGTTCGTCAAGGTGATCCTCTCTCTCCTTATCTCTTTATTCTTGTACTAGAAACACTAGCCATCAATATTAGAAATGATATAAAGATAGGAGGAATCAAAATTGACAATCAAGAATTGAAATTGGTCATCTTTGCGGATGATTTAATGGTCTTTCTTAAAGACAAGGAATCTTTTTATCAGCTTTCCAATACTTTACACATATTTGGTGTGTACTCCGGCTTGAAAATGAACAAACAAAAGACAGGAGTTATGAATCTCGGTTCTTCGAGTGTCACTGCAGAGGATTTAAGTGTGGAACACATCCCTAAAGCAGTCAAAATCTTGGGGACACATTTCACCTATGATTATGCGCTTTTCCAAAGATTAAACTCGGACTCCATCGTTAAATGCTTAAAAAAGACACTAAACAGTTGGAGCTGGAGAGGTCTCACACTACTAGGTAAAATACAGGTAATTAAAACCTTTGCTATTCCAAAAATTCTATATCGTATGAGTCTCATCTGCTCGAACAAAAAATTTATCAAAGATATAAATCACATTTTATTTAACTTTATTTGGAAAGGTAAAGACAAAGTGAAACGTGCTACCCTGATAAATGATATTAATGAAGGAGGCTTAAAGATGCCTCATATCGAATCCATGATTGAAGCACAAAGCACACATCCAAAAATTTCTGGATAACTCACCACGCTCTTGGAAGTGCATTATAAATCACTACCTCAACAAAGTTGGAGGTAGACTATTATTTTATTGCAACCTCGAATACTCAAAATTACCTACAGATTTACCAAAATACTACAAGGAATGCTTGTTAGCTTGGTCTCTCTTGAAAAACTCCAATCCTTCTTCTCTGGACGAAATATTCAACCAGCCAATTTGGAACAATAGGTTTATATGTATTGACAGCAAATCTGTATTCAGTAGGAAACTCTTCTCTGCAGGACTTTGTAAAGTCGGAGATTTATGTGAGTTTATTTGCATCAAGCCGCACATAACCGAATCTCTGTTAAACGTGCTTGACTTATTTTATTTAAAATCTCTTTATCATTCCCTTCCACCGGAATGGAAAAAAGAAATGAGCAGCAATGTGACTCAGGCAGCAAACAAAACGACACCGTTTAATATTTCGCTCAAGAAGAACTATCCTCGAAGAAGATTTATAATCTCCTCATCTCAAAAATATCTAAACCACTAACAGCAAAAAAGAAACTTAAAAATCAATATGCCTGGGACACAAGCAATCTTGATTGGGAAACTATTTACACGCTCCCTTTCAAATGTGCACTTGATACAAAATCGCGGGGATTCCAGTATAAAATCCTGAATCAAATATTACCATTAAACACCTTCCTTTTCAAAATTGGCAAAACCGAGTCTCCTCTCTGTGCGTTTTTTCTTTGCAACGAAGAATGTATGTCACACTTTTTCTTTCAATGTACTGTGATACAAAGCTTTTGGAGCTCAATACAACCGACAATTGTTTGGGAATCACATAATTACTGAGAGTGACGTAATTCTTGGCATAACTCACCAATCAGAAGATGCCCTTTTAAATAATCATCTCATTCTACTTTCAAAACAGTATATTTGTGATTGCAAGCTAAAGGGTGTGTTACCATCTAGAGCTGTGTTCTCAACCAAAGTGAAAGCAGTTTTTGAAATGGAGCATCAGATCGCCAAAGAGAGGAATAAAGTCTCTATCCATTATAAGAAATGGAACAAGCTCCTCTCCCAAGAACATCACATCCAATTTCCATTTTAATCTTAACAGACCTGATTTTTCGACCAACCTACTTTTCTATAGCTATTTGTTACTTTAAATTATTGTCATTTCTATAACAAGATTGTGACATGTAGTGCCAGTAGTATTGTAATAACATTAGCCTAAGCCTAGAGAACACGATTCCTTGCCCGAGTATATATGAGTGCGTGTGTTGTGTGTGTGTGTGTAGTCTTAGAGTTGTGGTGTAAGTAATTATGTGTAGTGTTAGTTTTCGAATTATAAGTAGTGGCGCAAGCAATAGTATTGTATGAAGTAATTTTTTTGTTTTTTCTTGTTTTTGTTTTTGTTTTTTGTTTTTGTAGTAGACTTGCTTTAGTATTGTACGTAGTGTGTCGGTGTTGTAATAAAGTTTCATTAAAAAAAGGTGCTGTCTGTAAGCTAACTCCTCGTGAATATTAATATAGAAAGTAATTATGTAAAGTAGTGTAAGTTTCTTATGACAAGTAGTGTAACTATAATGTCTATAAGGTGATTAGAAAATTATATTGCAATTAGAGTATATTGTAAGTCTTTCAAGCATTAGCGTAAGCAGAATATCATATTGTAATATGTTTGTATGGGTATTAATCATTACATATTAGAGAGTGATTAGAGTGATTAGAGTACCATACTGTAAGTAGAATATAATATTGTAAATTGTTTAAGTATTGTATTGTCATTAGTGTAAGCAGAGTCTCGCTAGTTGTGTAAGTGTTGTAATTATTGTATTGTAGAGAGAAAAGTTTTTCTGAAAGTTTTTCTAACGTGTTTTTTTCCTGTGTAATGCAAATTAAAGAGAAACCCACTTTCTACGCTTTTATTCTGGCATTTGAGGTAAAATTCACAGAACGAAAATATTGGCGAACGAGCAAAGCAACAACTGCTGAGACAAATTTTCAAAGATCCCCCGTATTTCAAGGGACCGGAATGGCTTGTGACCATCAAGGAGGCAACATGTAAAGACAATTTCTTTTGTGCCATCGTTTTATTTTTATGCCTTTTTGTATGTATTTGCACTGTTATCTCAAAACAAGCATTGTTAATGTTATCTGGCAACCGTGATGACAACTTCGTGTTGGCACTCACTCACAAGAAAACTAAAAATAGAAAGTAAACCATTATTAGTATTTATCTTATATTAAACTTTTTCGCTTGAGTGTAGTTGAAAACAAAATGATAAAAATGATATTCCCGAAAGTGGTATTCAGGACGCTGCTTCCAGAAAGATGAGCGCCAGTGTCGTTCCTGTTGTAACAGGAGGTGACGTGGAAATGCCCTACTTTGAAGGAACAGGGGTACCCTTCAGTACAAACTAGCATCCAAGGGAGTAGTAGTCAAACTCTATGTTGTGTTGGAGCTTAAAGCACTGGCCCCGGTTCCTGGAAAGCAGAATTTATGAACCGATCTTCGGGACTACGAGTAAGCTTATGATAAAACGATACTGAAAGCCATGAATCTCGAAGCCATCTTTCACCACAAGCGATAGCGCGAATAATCAACTTTTTGCGGAACAATTTGCCGGTTTTGGGTTTCTACAGAAGAATTTTTGAATGAAATAAAATATTTATGGCAATTTTACAAAAGCAGAAGGAGATGTTTTATTGAAATAACGTGAATATAAGACGAAAATTTTGACCATTAATTAAAGCGAAGTTGTTGTCGTTCTCAAACAGTGCAGACACTGAAGCAGCGGTTTTTCGCTGATTTAAAACAAAAACAAACCGTCAAATTTCTGTAATAGGCGAACGTAACAATACAGATAGGCTATATATATCAAAGGAAATTATTCGGAACAAATTAGTACTTTATTGTTGACATTTTCGCGAGAGGCAAGTCTTGCTTTGTGCTCAAAATAGTTTCTATGATTGAAAGAATATCAAAATGTGGTGAACTCACCGATTTTCAGATATAGCCCACATTTCACCTCGAATCAGCATCACTTTGCACTGAACCTTGATTTCCACTTTGTTTTTCTTTGAGGAAAGGTTTGAAGTTTTGTTTTTTTCACAACCAGAAAAAGGGCAAATCGTACCGCGGTCAAATATCGACAATAGACTACAACAGGTATTGATCGCTAAAACGAGTATCGGAGTCGACTTTTTTCTCCCGCTCTGTCGTTTTCCCGCGCCTTTATACGCTGGTAACTTGTTTAACCGGTTTGATATGAGTTTAACCGAGGGAGCACTGAGGGATAGTTAAACGAGGAATAACTCTGCTTTCAGGAACGCCTTTTTATCTCGGATTAGTTATTCTA
Organism: Siderastrea siderea; assembly: GCA_964030785.1. Taxonomy (NCBI): domain Eukaryota; kingdom Metazoa; phylum Cnidaria; class Anthozoa; order Scleractinia; family Rhizangiidae; genus Siderastrea; species Siderastrea siderea. Next base: position 40,233,546 of record OZ034979.1, read on the forward strand.
GAGCTAAGGAATTTAATCGTGGATTAACTGCTAATCGGGGGATAACTTAATCGGCTTTCCAGGAACCGGGGCCAGGTCTTAATGTGCTATATAGCTGGTTAAATTCGTAGACATAACAAGGACTTTAACAAGGATCTAATATAAAAGGTATAAATGCAAACTTAAAGAGGGAATGAAACACTAAGATAAGTAAACGTGAGATAAAATAAATATATAAATTGACTGATTATTGGATTATATCTACCTGGATTTTTGAAAATGATTCTGCTCGGTTCAGGCGTCTAAACCGGTGGGCAGCGAGTGGTCTGTTGTCGTTCAGAAACTCTTTAAAGTCGGCAGCAGAGGGTTTTCTTGTGACGTCACGGCGGCCATATTGGAGGTATAAAACAATAATATATAGATTTGGCCAAGTTTAAAAGTGGAGCTCCACTTTTTTTTAATTGTTGGAACTTATTCATTTTTTTAAGTAATTACCAAAAAAGGAAAAAAATATGGAAAAATTACCTCCCTCTGGGATTCAAACCGCCGAGCTGCCGAGCCGCTGGAACTCAAAGAAATCGCGTTAACCACTTGAAAACTACTGCTATGTCGTCAAATGAAGTTTTCATTTTAATACTTAAACAGCTGTTTTTATCGCAGCTCGATTGACATAAACACGGATGTTTTTCTTGGGAAAATGTGTTTGACTCTCATGCATGTTTGACGTCCAGACCACTGAAGAATGCTGCGAATTCAAGCGATATGTACTTCGACTCGATTCGATGTTACGCCAGTTACTGAGTTACGATAAACACGGGTGTTTTTCCTGGCAAAATTTGCTCGGACCGCCACAAAAACCATGGTTATGGACAGAAAAAAACCAGAAGGCACTAGCTCTGCTAGGTTTGGCATTAGGACCGCTGCCAAAGCTGCGAACTTAAGCGAAGTGCCGACCGTGTTGGCAGCAGAACTCAAGAAAGAGAAAGTCCTCGAAGACAATTCCAGTTCGCAACTTGAACGTTTCTCCTTCCTCTTTTACAGTATAGATATTAGATATTTTCTCTCAAGTTTTAAACTGTCGAACAATCGTTTTGCTAAATAAGCTTAAGCTTTTAAAGAAACCTCTTTCAAAAGATGGCATTCTCGGTTGGGTTGCCTTGGGACTCCCCTCCCCCTCCCCCAGAATCTGTACGGACGGACGTACGAGCGTACGCTGACGTCAGAGCCAAAATTTCTCGCATCGATAGGTTAATCAAATTTGTTTGCCAATGGTGCTCCGCTCAACGGCCTTCGGCCGCAAAGGAGCTCCGCTATAAAGATTATGAATATGACGAGCCTTTTTTTTTCTCCTCCGCTCGCTTCCTTTTTCTTCTCGTTTCTCTTTCGTGTGGTTTTGAGGCTGATTGGAGTCATAAAACCTTGGTTTGGGCGTCGTTCCGGTAAAAAAGCCAAATTTTCAGGAGCCACCTTTTCAAAAATCCAGCTAGATAATTATGTAAAAAGACATTTTGTAAAATGAATTGCATACTCGCGCTTTTCTTCGTCAAAAACAGGGCCAATAAAACCACTAGGGATTGATGAATCAACTCGGAATGAACTAACTGACAAGCAAATTAGGATTGATGTGCTCATTATCCACGACTTAGCGGCAATCTTAGGCATTTAAAAGTTTGCGTTGTAAGCCTAGCATTTTCCCCCATTTTCGACGTATCGGATGGTGAGGAAGTCCATTTAAGCTTAATGTTTTTAGCCTTTATTAGGCTACAAATATCACTGGCTTTTTAACCTGTGATCAGGCCGAATTTTAGCATCACTCCCATATTCTCTTACGTGAGTCGTTCGCTATCACCTTTCCCGCGCGCCTGAATGGTTCACCAAGCGAAAGGTAAATAGAGCCTGATCGCAGATTACTGGCTTGATAATAGTAACCACTATCTGAAAGGGTTACTGCAGAACAACTTGTAAGCCTGCGCTTATTGACTTCAATACAGGTAAGCCACCGCTCTCATCTTGCTTATCACTGTTCACATGAAGCCTTGTCATATCTACGATTAAGTATGTCCATTTAATAACCAGTCTCATTCATCTGAGTCGTTATGAAGTTAGCTATCTATGTCAAAGTATCTATTTGGGAGAACGAAGGCATAAGTTGATGTTTCATGCGGCTACCTGGGTCTTTGCACTGCGAGCCACCGCAGGAGTTAGGACAACATAATTTTCCTGGTTTACAGCCTGAGCCGCACCCGTCTCGGTGAAGACAAAGAATATCATTTTCAGGTGGAGGACACTGACCCTGAGGCGGGCCGAACGATCGCTTCTGTAAGCGCGGTTTTACTGCAAATGAATAAGTTAGGTTTGTTTTAGATTATGTCTTTCACCTTTGAATGCTGAATGAACGAATGTCCAGACAGAAAGCTAAAGAAGGCTAACAAACTGAAGAAAGAACCAGCGGTCGAACGAATGTTCTACGCGAACGAACAAACTGAACGAAAAAGAGAGCAAGCGAGGGAGAAAGCGTGCGTGTGTGGTCATAAGCAATGCATCGTGTAAAACATAACGAGTTGTTCACCTGGTTTCATGCACACGTGGCCACAACCGTTGGAGCAGCATATTTCATCATTTGGACATTCTTCATCTGCCCTGCACTCCTCAACACAAATACCAAAACCGTCTCTGGGACATCCCGGTTTCTCTAACGCTGCAGTACGATTACAACAAGTACAAAAGAAATGCGCTACTCCTGAATAAACGACTAAACAAATTCATGTGTGTCACATGAAGTGCTGAGTTAAATTCGACGTTATTACAACCAACATGAAATGAGCGCTATTCTCATTTTACCCCCAGTGAAACCACACCTGGCCACCTCACCAACAGCACATACGTTGTACGTTACAAGGAACACTTTTTTTTAGCCCGAAAAGAGGCCCAAGTAGCGATTGTCTCACCTGAAAACCCGACCGTTAAGCGGACTATCTTGCCACCCCGATTATGCCACCAACTTTGTAAGGCCCGTAAGTGCTCGTATTAACTAGTTTTCCCCTGTACAAGCTAAAAAATACTTACAATATTCTCGCTTCACAAAAGCTGACGTGGCCTGCTCCTTAAAAAGAACAAAAAGAAGCTCACATTAGTATTAGCATTTCGTTTCGACAGTACAACAGTAAGAACAACAGCAAACAATTAATAGTTGTTCGATAGGGTAGCGAGAATTATCAAGGCCGAGGTTTGAGGCTGAGTCGGATCACACAAACTGAGACCTTGTTAAAGTGCCTATGAACTAAAATATTTTTTCTCCTAAATATAATAGTTCATGACTGCCTCAGTCTAAATATGTAAGTTTTGCTGAGTAGAACCCTTTGCATGGGATATTTTTCCAGCCGCAAAGTTCGAATTTGGGACCCGAAAAGTGTCTCCATTTTGCGCTCGACCAAAACGATCGCATTACAAGGCTGTGATGTCACAAATCGCGCAGAAGGCAAGAGTGTTATGGCTGACAAGAGGGTTTCCAGAAGAGAAATTACTTTGGAGTGACTCGTGCGTCCAGAATTGTAAGCTACAAGGGCAGGATTCGCACAGTGAGAGCATGTGTGTGTGTCATTTCTCAAAAGGAAACGAATTAAGGAGAGAAGCGGACTCATTTGAACCGTGTTCGACTCGGTGAGAATTCGATTCGACCCGCATTACAAAGCTGCTTCTCGGAAAAGCCGCAGCATTCGATTGTCGCGTTAATATATGTAACTTCTGCCACTGTTGGATTGGTTCTACTAGTGGAAGTTATCGCATTATCGAGATAAAGAAGGTTTTCAATATTTGGTTCACAAAACTATTGGTATATACATTTGTCCACTATTACCTACTGAAGCATCCAAGATCTACAACGCATAACCGTGCTACAAAGTTTCATTTACATTTCTGTTTTTCTGGAAACTACATGCAATGCGTTTCTCAAACTGGATGTTCAGTTTAAACGGATAAAAATGAACTGTCTTGAACGACAACGAGACAAGACGTTTTAGTTAATCAGAGATAGCTATAGGAATATTTATAAATCCCTCGTGTACAACATGTTTCGTCAAGTAAAAGGAATCAGTTCAGCTCAGCATTGATAATTTTTATTGCAAATCACTCTGCTTCCACTGCATTTGATTTATGTGGTCTCTTGTAAATAAAAAACACCACACATTTCAAGCAGATTTGTGCCTTTCTTCTTGTTGATCCTCCTCCTGTTAACTCAAGAGGACCATATACATGTAATATAAAATTTCACATACCACACGTAGATAATTGATCCTTTTGCAGCACAGTCTTGGTGATGTAGGTTTAATTTGAATATATGGCATAAATTATTTCATCATTTTTATTACTGAAGGACAATGCAAATATGTGACCTTCATTTCCCATTATTTAATTTTGCGGCAGGCTTTGTATTGGAAATTCCTCACACACTGAATTGGCATGCCTTAGTCTCTTTTTGACTCATTCCCTGTACCCAAGAAAGTTACCACACAAGCCACCTAATTAGCAACAGAAAATGAGGTTTCAAAATGGGCCTTTTCAACCTTGGCCAATTTTTGTTTTATACATTTTTTTTGCTTTACGTATTTCGTCTTCTGTGTCTTCGTTTCTTCAACTGCCGTAAGGATCAGTCATTCCATATATTTTTTTACTTCAAATGTTTTACTGATCCAGGTCTACTTAAGATCCGGCTACTCTCAACTCCTTGTCGCTGTGGTCCTTCCAGTTTTTAAACTTTTCAATCCTGTTTGCCACCTTTAATTTGTTGCCCCAATAATAATAATAATAATAATAATAATAATAATAATAATAATATTAATAATAATGATAATAAAAATAATTTTTCCGAAAATTAGCTGCATAGGCTACGTTCGCGCCCTATGCTTGCTATTTAGGGACATAGCATATAACATGTGGTACTGCTATAATAATAATAACAATAATATGTACACAGGATAGCCCCATCAGTGTAAAAACACTGGTAACAAAGGGGGGTTCTGTTACTAAATAAGTGCCCAAGATAGTAAATACATATCTTCAAACATTAAATTAAAACTATTTACTTGTTTCAGTGGTCTCAACATCCTGCACCAGTCTCTCTCTTAATTCTGATCCTGCCTTCCCAGGTTCATAAAATATTTAATTGCAATGCTTCCTTTGGATATGTTTGCCTCCTAGTGGATAATTCTATATTTCCAACGTCTGACAAGAAGAATCCTCTCGATATCATGGTAGTTTTACCTCATGGCATGGTACCCCACCTTGATCACAAATTTTGTACTCCATCCTACCAAATCCATGTCCCTCAAGAGTGGCATGTATTGTTATGTAGCCTGATGCAAACACGAGAGTGTTGGGAGAATTCAAAGGTTTATGCGATCTTCATCGAACACAGACTCTTAGACATTTGTTATTGAAGAGCATATCTCTAAACAACAAAAAAGTCTAATACATGCGTAATGTGTACAGTGTACTGGGAGGGTGCTGTAATTTAAAGGGTTCATGGATCTTAACCTCTCCCCATCCCCCCCCCCCACCTTAAATAAAAATAACAAAAAAAAAATAATGAAACTACACACACAAAGAGGGCAATTTCTACTTGACACTTCTGCCATACTTCATGAAATCGGAATGGGTGTATGTTTCGATGAAAATGGCACTTCAAAATGTACTTCTGGAGCAAATTACATATGCATCTCAGTGTTGAGAGTGACCCAAGGGGATTATTTTCATATTAGACTAGTATGCAAAGGGAGCTCAGAGTTTACATGAGACCAGTATCATGAAAGTATAAGTGCTCACAGAAACCCAGTAAGGGCTCAGCACAGTAGCTCTCACCTGCCATACAGCATGTTTCCACAAAATTGGTATGAACCAAAATCCTCAAGCAATTTGCTGAACAGAAGGACAAAAATCTCAGCTGGTCTAATATTGTGTAGGCAATTACTAAAACCAGTTCATGTAGTCAGTAGCAATGGGTCATTACAAAGACAAAGCTTAAGTCACACTAGTCTGAGTTTGCACGCGTATCATACAATGTCCACCTTTGTTTATCACAGTCATCATCCTCATAGCATCCAAGTGGAGTTAAAGACCGCAAATGATCAGCAACCTCAAAAACTCATTTGTTTGCTTTGAGACACTCCCTCATAAATGGCTTGAAATTTACAACAATAAAGGCACTGCCCATCCATTTGAAAATCATTTCCAGCTGCTGATTATGATAAATAAAACACGCTCTTTAGAAATTACTATTGATGTTTCAGCCTCGTATATTAGGCACCTTGTAATATTTCAAGCAAATTTTGGGTACACTTATCTTCAAGGTATAAAATACTTCCTGCTAACTAATAAGTTTATATCGGTGTTCCCTCTGCAAAAGTCCTCATTCGAAAGAGCCGAACAACTGATTCTATCTTTCTCTTGGCGTGAAAACCTATGAAAAGATGAACAAATTAAGTTACAAACAAGTACACCGTAAACTTGAGCTTGTCTAGAATCGGTTTGAGTAAAATAATTGTTAAGGACATGCAACGACGCTCTGAACAAAAGAAGTAAAGTCAAGACTGCGTCAATCTCTCGTTAATAACACATAAAAGTACTGACCATTCAATTCTGGAAGCTTCTCCTTCAAGCCAGTCAAGCCAGTACAGACGAAAGTTAGTCAATCCCAACAATTCAATTCACCATCTTGCTTCGCGCAAGATTGTTGTTGTCGTTGTTCAGGCTTTATCCACGGAAGACAAACCCAAATACTGCACATCTTCGAAATCGCTTCGAGCTGAATCTTGGCGTTTTCCTCAGTCGTCGGTAGTTTTCTTTGTATATCAATATTAGCAAGGAAAATGGAAGTTTCATCGCTCAAACACTTGACAAAGACCAAAGAGACGGCAAGAACGTCATGCTAGCCCACATATAAGGCACTAATAACATTACAATCC
>CAXIQD010000001.1:0-30126 GCA_964030785.1 Siderastrea siderea
CAAACATCCCGGCCTGGGAACGCCTACAAATACAGCTCCCACCGTGTTCCTCGGAGCTGGAAAACGCGCACGGATGGTGGGATCGATGAGCTGCTTTTGGGTGAAGAGTCCACCATGAAGCTCGTTTTCTTACAGTGGTTTCAGAGGTTCGATGGCACAGACCCCCAAGATGTCCTGAACAGATGGGGGTCCATATAAACCACCTCTTGGGGTCTGTGCCATCTACTCGAATCTACTCTCAATCCACTATATTTGCTCCAAAGATTTATCCACCATCACGTTGGGCCTCCAGATGACAATCTCTGCAATCCGCTGACCTGCAGGTCCTCGAAACCTACCCGTTGATGCCATCCCAGCTGGGACCGGTACAAATAGAAATCTGACCTTTTCGCGACTTGAAGGGGGAGCCACAAAGGCTGAAGGCCTCCAATTCTTCAGAAATGAGAGTGGACATGAGACCATTCTCCAACATTCTTCACCAAGAAACATCACCCCGGTCTTTGGTGAGTTGAGAACTCCTACAGCGCCTGGGATCGGAACCACTGGGCAGGCACGGCCAGATTGCATCCACCGATGAAATCGAAACACCATGTTAGATCATGTTAGTAGATGTATGTTTGGGACAACAAAGAACGAATGAAACACGCTAGGTCACAACCGAACCAATATGAACCAGTAGTTTCAGCCCTCCTGGATTCCCTTCCCTCTCGCAGGCGTGGCCACGGATCCAGAAGCCCAAGCGACCGGAACTGTAAGGCCGGTACCGCCCTGCGACCCCAACGGTAGCATGGAGACTTGCACCGCTGTGCCAAGTCGGGATGGTTTGTTGCTTTTTTGGGGGGGAGGAGGCTGAAGTTGGGATTCATGTTCTATCATGTTCTATAAGGGTACTAACACATGGTCCATTTTTCTGAACGGTTCATGTTGTTCTTAGTCTTTGGTGCGGTGCATTTGGTTCGGCACGTCAGACGGAGGATGGTGAAGACGTGGATGGTCATATCGGAACCGATCCCCAGCGCTCCCAGCCCTGTCGCAGGCGGGCGGAGCCGCAAACGCGCTCCCAGAGAAACAGACAAACGTGCGCAGCGGTTGGTTGCCGCTACATGCCACGCAGATAGTGCAACCTCACCCGACTGCATTCCTTCTCTTGAGGGAAGGGTGCAAATTGTCCACAGACAAACGGCTCTAACAATTCTACTCTGTTATGTAGTTTAAAAAAGCTATATATTGAACATGTTGAACCCTCAAGTGCCTGTTTCAGTGATTTGCACTTTGTTGTTTGGCTAGTATGCACTGCCTGTGAAACTTGCAGGATACCCTTCAGCTGAAATTCCATGGCGCATCCAAATGATATTATCCACCCCGTGCGTGTTTGGTTTTGCTTAGGGTGATGTGATGTGATGTGTATGTTCCGCAAAGATGAGTCCCGTTTCTTGAAATGATGTATCCCCCCAAGCCACCCCAATGTACGCATATATGGCACAATACATGGAGTGTTTGGGTATTTTTTCAGGTTTCGTTTCCGCACATCCATGTTTTTCATTGTTGTTTGCTGCCAGGTCTTGGGTATCGCTTTGTCCAGTGAGGGCATCGCTGGAGATATAGTTTACGGTAGCCATAGCCCCACAAGGGGCCAAGACAGCAACGCAGCTGTGGCTCTATGTAAGCGGAAGCATGTAGTTTGGCTTTGCAGCAACAGAGGTGCCGATGAATTTGAGGGATGTTCGAACCAAAAAGAACATGGAACCATTTGAATCACCAACGGAAGGGACAGCTGGCTCTTTGCTTACACAAGGCTGCCGTGCCTGACAAGCTGAGCGAAGGATATAAGATAATGAGTGCCAAATGGGTTTCCTTCGTTTTACACTTACGTTTGGCAACCAGATGCCACCAGTAAAGCCCAATTTGGAAGTAAATATGACGTATATAGGTTGCTTGGACAAGCGCCCCCTCTATCCTGTCTTACTCAGTCACCATCATGTGCTTGCTACTTGGGCGCCATCCTATCACACCGATGTTCGCCGGGGCTTTTCACAGCACTTGTTCGCTCGGGTGCTGCTGGCATGTGCTGGGCGGCGCGGATGGGATGTTAGAGAGCAGTAATAGATGTAAATAGTCTTTGTAGCGTACTCATATATAGCATTGACCTGAAGCCACAGGAAGGCACAGTATATAAGTAATTATGAGGTAGTGATTGCCCCCATATGGCGAAGAGAAAACTATCACGGCTGTGGCGTGCCTTTTCAGCAGCTTTGGATCAGCAGTACGCGTTTTTTTTGATTGGGTTTAGCATGTTACTTCTGGGCCCATTTCATCCGGTCAAATCAATGCTGGAACTGACACATCGGAAGAACGAACCTTCAAAGCAGAGGGAGATGGGTGAAGCAGCGTCGGGTGTCACGGTGGCCTTGTTCAGTCCATGGGCCATCTACTTGGCCACTGGACGTGTGATTTTGGAAGCAGCGCGAGAAAAGAGAAGTTTGATAGCAGATCGTTGGGGAACTCAGGTTGAACAGATCGTAGTCGATAGCAGTTACAGGATAAGAATCAGACATCCCCGCCTTGAGGGCGTTCAGCCGACCCTTGTGTGCCTAAGCCGTGTCCCAATCAGACTTGTCATTCCTCAGAGTGTTCCTGTGGAGGAGGCTGCATAGTCGAGAGAGATCAATATGGTGGCACTTGAACTTGTTCACTTGAACTTGTTTACATAAAAATATAGCAAACATATAATTACCCTGGAAGTCAAAGACCAGTTTTAAAATGGTTGATCCTGGTTTTCTAGTGTATAAACAACCCTTTTTTTTCAGACCATGGTTCTTCGGTCAAAGCCTAAAAATGGGGTCTTCGACTTCGGTAGTTCGTTCGACTCAGGCGACTGGATCTGCTTCGGCCCTCTTTTGCTTTTATTCTGCAGGTTCTTGGGCTTTGGGTGTGCTTTTTTTTCCGCAGCCGTCACATGGCTCAAAGGAATCTCCGATTGGGACTGCTAAAGAGCTGCTTTTCTGGACATGTCCACGTTGAGTCGCGTTCGCCCGATGATCGAACAATGGCATGACAGCATGAAAGTTTCGCGATGTTCTTCGGGACCGGTAGCGGTAGCCTTCACCTGATTTGGCCATTGAACAACACTGACCGTCAACCCGGTCAGTGGGATAGTGACCATGGTCTTCAGAACCCCTATAGGAACGAGGATCCAGTAGAACACCATGTAGATATATCCCCCTATATACACTCCCGAAAACTCACATGGACCCTGAAAACGGCACCCTCAAAGACTGTGTTCCTATGTTAGTTTTGAGTAGGGTAATCTATATGATGGAGACGTGACACCAGTCTGGTTGGGGCTGAGATATCACCATCTACATCAGGCTTGTTGTCTCATCCTACATGGCACCAGATGGGCTGTTCGGTACATTTCTCATGTGCATCAATTCCATTTCGCCCCCCTGCCCCTGTACCCCGGAAAAGATCAGCAACAGACACATATAGCTGGCTTAGGATTTAAATATATGGGTTTCAGAGTAGATGGCAGAATCCGCAACAAGTGGTTTAAATGGACCCCCATCTAAAAGACATGTTGGGGCTTGTGTCACCTAATTACTTTGCAACCACTGTATATTCTTTGTCATGTCAGAACTAGATGCAGCATGGATAACTTCTAAAGAGCTACAGTATCAAAACACTTTTGTGTTGGTGACGTGCTAGCCAGACTCCAAAATAAATGGGGAACGTGCAAAGCTAGATGTACGACCAACGCCTCCTTGGTTTGAGTTACTTGTAGCTTCTACTTAGGTCCGAAACGATCTGAACATTCCCGCGTCTTCCAAGGCAGCGACTCTGAAGAAGAGATGTTGAGCCGCGCACAGCTGGCGCTTCTCAGCTGTGTAGAAGCTGCATAAGCTGGCCAACACGATGAATCGTTTTGGACGGGACTTGGCACTGCAGTTTCTTTCCTTTTGTTGTTCACCGTTCATATGTTTTACTTGTTTGGGGGTGAGGGGAAGCCTAAGACCAACGACTACCTGAAGTTTTGCTTTCGTTGCGTGTTCCGTGCGAGTTGTGTTTTGCTAAACCAGACGCATCAGGGCCCAGGCTGCCCGGATGAGTCAGGAGGAGGTCATGGCAGCCATAGACTACAGGTTTGGGACGACACAACGCCACTGTGCTGCTCATGATTGAAGGACCCTGCTCAGCTGTAGTTGAGTTGTTCATCCATCCCTCAACCTTGTTGGCAGTCAGCATTGGTATGGCTACGTATTGCTTGGTGACCTAATATTTAGCAGTAAGGGACAGACGGGTGATGACGATTTTCTCGCTTGTGTGCTGATATGCGAACACGTAAGGTTAATGTCCCTGGGTATTTGCACCCTACTGCCTTACAACTGCCTGTTGAATGCTCAGCCCTACTTTGAGCAGAGCCTCAGCTGCGGAAATGGCGGGTGTGTGCTGTAGGCGCGGTGTCGGAGCGTTGTATAAGTCATGCAGTAGGCCAACAGTTTCTTTTTCTTCATTTTTATACTTTAGGGTGGGGCATATCAACATATCCTTCGCATTCCTTCGCCTAAAATATATAAGCATGTCTCCCTGGGCCACTGGAAGGGTTGTCCCACTGTTTTTTGTTGGCAAATTGTTAGACCTGAGCAACATCTTGTTTGTGCTTCATTGGCAGAGGTCCATTCATCCGAGCTTTTGAGAATGAGAATGAGGTTAGGTTGGTTTCTTGGATTGCTTGGATTCATGTCACCTCCACTTAGACTTACACACTTGCGAACCCAACCCATGGGTCTTCAGGAGAGGTTTACGCGGTTGCTCTGTGAAAGCGTAGACGTTTGCGAATCACATGTCCCACCAGCCTGTGGTTTGCATCACCGTTTTGGGGGTGGCGCCATGCGACGCTTGAGTCGTAAGAGATTTTGTCATGCCTTCGGACCAGAAAATAGGTAAGCCAAAGTGGATCCAGAAATATAGATTGGTAGGATGAGCTGAGTCACATAATGATGTGAGCCGTGTGTGAACATGCAGGAACCAGTTGGTTTGTAGGCAAACGGGGAAGGCCCCAGTAGCTGGACTTGACGCCAAGACCACATATGGTCCAGCTCAGCGATACATCCCAAGAACTGGAACTACATAACTACCCACCCATACGACCTTTGTCACCCAAACGAGAGCCTTCACGATAGGTTTTCCTCCCAAACATGGATATGGTGTGAGGCAGGCGTGCAGGATTGGATCTATACATAGTGGTTTGCATGAGCAGCTTGTAGACTCTCAGATGCCTGATTGATGTGGCCCCGTTCGTGCCCAGGTATCCGTTCCAAGGCTTATACTTCCCATTCACCAGCCACCCGACGTGCATGCCAGCAGAATCTCTAGATCAGATGAGCCAGTCGCATGTTCTTTCAGTGGGATGTGAGGCCCTGAGAGAACTTGGGAAGCCTGTTGGCAACCCCTTCCCACAAGCATAGGCCATTTGGGACACTACTCTAGTCAACTCTCTAGTCACTCTCTCGTGCGAAATGCTTCAATTATCGGCCACGGGGTCCCACCCATACTTTGAGTCAATGAAGGCTTCCGGACTTGACCGCCTTCGTGGACTTGATATCTCATCGAGGAATCGGTGGGGAAAGGGGGGTCCAGCTTCAGTAGCTCATGTGGACGTGGTATCGTACCTCTGACTCACTAACATGGAAGTGGATTGCATGGTCCCGAAAGGAAGACGACTTTCCTGTTCCGAACGGGGGGCCTGTTGTTTTTCCATGTGATGTGTTCGTCGGAGTGTAGTGATTCACAGCTTTTGGTCCTCGGATTGTAGTGATTGTCAACCTGAACCTGGGCACACTCGCCAGGTCCTTTTGGGTTGGGTGTGGCAGACATCCCAAGGCTGCACTGTTTTTTGTTTGTCAAGATTTTGCAACCAGGGCTTCTGGAGCGTTAGGGCTGCGCATGTTCTACTCACCTACACTCAGACAACCGACACCATGGTGAATTTCGCCGCCTACCCAGTTTGTGTCTACCCATGCTTTTCCTCCTAATCATGAAGAGGTGGACCAGGTTGACATATCTTAACCCTTATTTTGTGAAGCTGAGAGCGTCAGGCCGTCAGGCCATCTCAGGAAGCTGTGGGCGTTTGGGTGGGTGTTTTGCATCTCGCGGCTTCGTTAGAGCTCCACACGTCTTGGGCTCTCAGAATGTAGGTCACATGAGGTGTCATGAGGTGTCCTTACCTTCAAAACAATCATGCCAATCGGCCAAGGCCAAGCCAGAGTGGGTCATCAAGTTCAGATGCAATGTAAAAAAAGTGTTTCCCATTGCCAGTAACTGTTGACAAAGGATTATCATTTCTTTTTGGGAAAGGCCTTTACTAACACTGTTTATGTAGTATCCTCGGTGGATTCTGTTTATGTATCACTGTATCACTAAGGATATCCAATATCATGTTCCACAGTGACGCCCATGTCCGCCATGTCATCCGTTTTTTTCCGTCGTCCTTCGACTCGAGGCATGATGACCTACTCGTTATGCTCTGCACGGCACAACTCTGTCTGACATGTAAAGGTCCGCCGCCGTGTCCGGTCGGACGCGAGGGTCGGTATCTGGGTGTTGATGGCTGGCTGTAACGCTATGTTAACTAGGCATCACACAAGTAGACAGCTGAGGTTCTAAATTCGGCTTTGGGATGCTTTGGGGAGAGGAAGTTCTCTCTTGCTTTTGTTGGTGTTCTCCAGTGCGTGTCCGCTCTAAAAGTCTTAGTCCAGTCCAGCCTGACCCTTCGTTTCCAGTGATTGCTCTCCAAATTGAACTAACAAATACGTTTGATGTTCTAAGAACTGAGTATCAACGGTACAGAACCCAAGCGCAGGCGATGGCTTTACAGTCAACCAGCGGATGGGCACAGCCTTCATCATGGAGGCACGTTTCCGGAGTTCTGGGCGAGCCCGATGACTGGAGAGTGGCTGGGGTGGCGAAACGACTGGACAAATTAAGTTGGAATTGATTGATTGATTGGTTGGTTGGTTGGTTGGTTGATTGTGTATATGCCTGATTTGTTCACACCTTGCTGGATTGTTGTTTTGGTCTTTCGTCTTTTGCAGGCTTTCCAGATACTCGTATCAACAGCCAGAGTAGCAACCAGTCACTCCAGGAGTGTGTCGACATACGAGTGGCAGTTGGAGTGTACCTGGAAATGATTAGTATTAATATTTTGAAGCACTGGCATTGCTAAAGGGTACACACCATGATCACTCGTGGGGGGCCCCGCCTGGTACAAAGCCAATCAAAGCCATATCATTTCCGGTGGTGAACCACGCCGCCATGGCATTTACTAGACAAATCATGGCTTGAGTGCAGGAGGTGGCAACCAAAACTAGTAACAGGTTGTTATTGGGTACGTTCAAGGCCTGGGCCAGTACCTGAGGTCGTTTAAACAGGTTGCAAAGGGGCTTCCGCAAAACCTCAACGATCCACACGAGCTGAACAGGTCATCGTGTGCCTCTCCTTTTTCGGCTGCTGGGCAATACTTCAGACATCTCAAGGAGCCTGGAGGCGTTGGTCCCCTGTTTGGGCCACCTGTTTGGGCCACCTGTTTTGGTGCAACGAAAAACTTAAAGGATATGGCCGATCAGAACATGGTGTTGAATCCTTACTGTTGAGATTAACTGGAAGCCCTGGCCTGTGGATGAAACAGACACGTCTCAAAGAAAACAACGTTTGCGTTATACTTCCCTATTCTTCCCTTTGCAAGATTTACACCATATTTGTTTGTTGAGTCAAAGCTTTGGCTGGCGTTTGTTGTCATGACACCCTGGGCCGCATAAGCCGCCGCTCGTAAGCCGCGTCGTGGACACGGCGCGGTGCAGCGGAACGTGCGTTCTGAGGGCTGACCTCAGCTTCTAGAAGTCATGGCTCGCGGCTCTATGTGCCTGGCTCGGCTATAGGGTTGGGGGTTGAGACAGCTCAATTAGGATGGACAAAATAGCATCAACGAGTCAAGAGTGACTACAAGTACCATCAACTACTGTACCTCACTCAATAATAGCAATCTATTAATTTGTAGTCTCTTGCTGTACCTCAATGAGTCAAGAGTGGCTTCTTTCTCAGCAACTCTCCTTTTCAGCCAGACCCAACGGAACGTGCGAATCGTTGGTCGTTGTATCATGGGGTGCGAATCGTCTCGTGTGAATCAGCTCCCTGCATCTGAAGAATGAGAATCGTTTGTGCTGGACCACATGGCGACACAGCTGGTGAGCTTGAGAGAGATGACATGATAAATGACTGCAGCCTTGAAGCTGAGGCATGTCCACTGGGAGTATGCAAGAAATTGATTTGGAGAATTGGACACCTCAGACATCCCCGGAGTTAATGATAGATGCTTCATGATATTTGTATTCATGTTCTTCAAGAGCTGCTTTGATGATAGTACAATATAGTACAGTAAACGTACAGTATATATATGATTGTATATTGGACAACTATGTGACCACAAGAGAAACTAAGTTTTGAAGAACATGAGTGCACAATGCTAGACTCTGTATACCGTGCTTATATAAAGCAGGACGAGTCGGAAGTTGACCCACACTAGCCAGCAGGGGGTGGGGTCGAGCCCAAAGACCCGGGTCCTGAGACCCGAACCGGGCGACCCGCATGGACCAGACTGGATGACGAGTTGTCTCAGGTTGTCTCTACAAACCGGGCATGGTTTTCAGGTTCCATGTGGGTCTCTTCCAGAGTGTAAGTATACTGCTATTCTCATATATATATATATTGTGTGTTTTTGTTATTTGGTTTACACTAACATATATTTGGTTTGATGAGGGGCATGCCAACAAGAATTCCTTGAGGATGGGGGAACCGTTTCTCACGTGAGAAACATGACTTTATCTCCAAGTGCCCGAACATGCATGTTCAAATGAACAATCATGATGTGTCATGTCTTCATGCCTTCATCTTACATGTTCCTTCATGTTCCTTCACCTGAACACTTTCAAACCATGACCATGAACTCTTCTATGTCACACCGCGCTCTGTCACATCGCGGCAAAAGCCGCAACGGTCCTTCTCCGTTTGTCGCTCCCTCTGGTCGCTCGACCGGCCATCGGCGCTCAGCAGGTGCCCATGTTGGTGACGATCGCCGCCCGGGAGCCCGGAGACCGCCGCTGACGTCACGTCGCTCATCGTCGCTGTGAAAAGCCCGGTGTGGCCCGAGCCGACATGAGCCGACAGTTCGACATGTTTTGGGGAGCTCAGTACATCTTATATAGTACTCTTATGTGTAGATGATTGAAATATGCAGTCTTGGGTGTTAAACTATAGCTCAGAGACTTCCCGTGGCGTTTCCGTGGCGTTTCGACCCAGGACGCATCGCCGCGATCCTCGCAGGTCTTAGCGGTCTCCAATGCGGTGCTGCAGACGGGCGTGTTGGGGTCGCAGGCCGCGCGAGGATCCGTCCCAGCGAAAAGCGAGGATCCCAGCGGTGGATGAGTTGAACCTGAGTATGTTGGATGGGCAGTTTAACCTGTTCTTGCAATTCAATTGATGGTACTTCTTTCAAGTGTCGTTTTCTTTTTTTCCAAATTTTGTTGACAGGTGAGGGTAAGAGTTTGTATCATTTGTTGAGTCAAGCAGTTTTCTGATGACATCTCAGCAAGGACCATGAGCCTCATGTCATCACACCATCCTCCACCACAGCTTTGTGCTCGAGACGCCACGCGACGCGGTACACGACTCGCCACGGGCCGAAGATGTCGAGGCAACGGCAGGGGGGGCTGCTGGCGCTGCTGGCGCTGGCTTGGATCGGTGTAGTGCCCTGGCCTTCTTGGAGGGGAGGAACCGAAACCCGGGGTCAAGCCCAAGGGTTACGATGGGTCTGAGATCAAGCCAGAGGAGATGGGCAAGACTGATTGGGAGGTGCAGTGGTGGAGAGAGATGAAGGAAGCACAAGAGGAAATGGCGAAGAAGCAGGAGATCGAGGCTTCAAGGGCTGATGAAGCGAATGCGGAGCAAGGCAAAATCCTCTTGTACCTTTTCGGCTTCCTACTCTTCGGCACCTTCCTGGTCTTCCTCCCCGGGTATTTGGGCCTGAGATGAGCCAAGATTTAGATCTTCGGTTGCACGGCGTCGTCGGTTGCAACCCCACACAAAAGGCAATGATTTAGACAGAAACCCCAACAGCGAGGCAAGCGCAAGAAAGTGGCTCGTGCGATTAGAGGATCAAAACTACAGATATTATCTAAATAAAGATGCTATACTGCAAAAGGTGGTTCTTTCTCAGTGACCATTTTCACATCCTTTCACCATGTTTGCATGCCTTTGGATTCGCTTACGCACCACAGAACGTGCGGAACCGCCAGGCTCCATCAACCAGAGGATGTCCTCTGCGGTGATGTTGGGTTTGGGGATCTCGGGGCTTGTGACCTGGCACGGGGCGCAAGGCTTCTGCCCGGGGGAGGTGGTTTTTCGGATGGAAGAGGTATGAGGAGGGGAATTGAGGGGGACTTCAAGAAGGAGCTGAGTTGAGCAGGCCTTCGGAGAACATCGGTGATTGTTCGGATTTCAGAGGTTTTTTCTGCGGTGATCTTGGAACACCGCAGCTGGAGCCACTGGAGGCCGAATACCTCCGGTGGGACGGCCTAACTTGATGTTCCTTCAGGTCGACTGCCTCAAGTAAACCATGTACCGCATGAAAGCCTTAGAAATTGGAAGGTTCAGCCAGCCAGCTGACCAAGCTACAGTGGGTTCTCAGTAAATCAATTTCAATGTAAGTCAACCCTTGCTTACTCTCTTGGCCAAAATGGCAATCTTTGTGCCAGAGTTGGAGATTTGGCATGCAACAGGCCGTTTTCCTGCTTGATGTTTTTTTGTAAGAGCAACTGTCCAAGATCCCTCATCAACGACCCATCCCACCTCACTGCCATTAGAAGGATTCTCGTAGGTCGGTGGTGTGAAAATCTCGAAAGTTCCCCAATGCTGCCACCCCCAAATTTGAGCCTCAAACCGGCTTCCAAGACCACCTCCAGTGGTGTTCACGGCGTGAGGGTGTCTCATCACACTCTGCTAAGCTGGGTGGGTTAGGAAGCCTCCCGCAGCGACTTTGCCTCGGCTGTTCCGCTTCCTAATCGAACCGGAGCTCTCTCCGCCGATTCCGCGAGTGCGGAGACGTTGACAAGTTGGATGGCACTCGTGAAGTCTTGCTTCCGCCTTGTTCCGCATCAGCTCGAGGTGAGCTTCTTCGTCTCCTCGCTGGTGCAGGGGATCCAGCATGCCGCTGGATGGAAGTGCAAGGGAATCAACGTGCTACATGTTGGTTCGGTCCAAAACCCTGGTTGTGAGGGTCAAAACCCTAGCGAACTGAGGGTCCAATGAGCCTTTAAGGTGTATTGATCCGGTTGTTTTTTTGTCCAAAGAGGTTGAGGAGGCATCCGATGTTTTCAAGCCAACAGTTGCAGCTTTTTGCGAGCCAGAGTGCCTCAGATCCCTTTTTTTTGTCAGAATCACTGAAAAACCTAGTCAAAAAGTGGTCACTCCCCTTTGGGTGATCATATAGTGCTCCCAAAAGCTCAACGTTCGTAGGCTACCTGTAAGATTTTGAAACTACATGTTTCAAATCCCAGGTGCCAGCATCCACTGGGCGGCAGTCACTCACACCCACCGAATTCAACACAATTCAACATAGTCCAGCGGAATTCATCCGGCCCCAGATTCTGCCAATCCGACCATATTCCGATTCGTTCGCTATTCATGCCGTTTCGTCCACCGTTTTTGAGGCGATCAACCCAGCCACTAGCGATTCAGCGGACGCGGGCATGGTGGTGGCATTGGTGATGTGGGTCTCTTGGTGCACCGTTCCGCGTTTTTGCGCGTTTTCTCACGAAGCCGTAGACAGGATCTGGTGGGATTCGGGGTTGGGAGGTCGGAGGTGAAGGTGTCAATTGTTTTTTGGGGGAAAGAGACGCTCCAAAGCCAAAAAGAGACGCCAAAGTCTGATCACGTGATTTTTTGTCCAACAAATCTCACAGAACCCGTGATGAACATGTCCTGATGCAATCTCTCCGAGGCAGACACCCCATTGGTTCGATGAATTAACATAAGCAGCGATCTTAAATCATCTTAAATCTTAATACGTTCTTGCCTCAACCCTGAGTATCCTGGGCTCAATGATCAGCATCGGCAGCTCCGGACTCCTGAACCAGAACATGAGTGGCCAGTGGCCAGCTATGCAAAGAAGCGCGGGTGTACATGTTGCATTGTTTGGCCCATGATATGCCCACCATTTTGTAGTCAAGAACTCAATCAGGAGTTGCCAACATCAGTTCTATGTGACTTTTGTCGTGCTCCCATCTTGTAAATTTTAAGATAGGTTGGTTGTTTTCATTTAGCACACATTCATCATGGGTTCTGTGAGATTTGCTTGACCAAGAAAGCCATCAAACTTTGAAGTCGCTTCTGGTTTCGGAGTCTCCCAGATGTTTGACCTCTTATGTATACGTAATATTATATATATATATATACCTGGAACCCGTTTGACCTTTGTTTTGATAGGAAAAGACATGAAAAGACCATATTTTGGGTGGTTGGTGGTCCAAAATAGAGGTCATTCAGGTTCTAGATATGTTTTGTTTGTTAAGTTTTGGCGAAAGGTTCAGATGGATCAAGAGTGGAAATTGGTTTGCGGTGTAATGTTTCTCCGGCTCATTGGCCTGCCCCTCCTTTCCTTTGGGTTAGGCAATGTACGTTGAGGCTTACTGTTCAGATAGGTGAACAATCTTTGGAATGGATGCGTCATTTTACTTTAGTCAGCGCATACCCTCTAGGATCGTAACGCGAACCCATTCTTTTCCTTGCCTCACTGTGGTCACTGGACTCCGCGCGCTTGGCGCACCCCGGCAGATGGAGCCCCCCCCCTGCTCACCCCCGAACTTCGGAAACTGTGGGTGTGGAGTGCCCATGACCCGCGCGCCATGGCGTTTTTTTCCGTTCGGTGCACCGACAGAGGCCATTTGCATTCTCCAGACACTGACCTCTTGCTGGATCTACTTTGTTTACCTACGCCTGGGCAACGAGGAACCATGTTCAAGTCGGACGGTCCAAACCAGAAAATAGTTTCGCTCCAAGTTCCCTCCTTTGGGTTATTCCTTCTTGCATGTTGTAGGATCTAGTCCCCAAGATGAGGAAACAAAAAACTTAAACAGTTGAATCACATTTCTTTGCTTTGTCGCAATCACATCTCAACATCAACCATACTGGTGTGATGATATTGTTTGTTGATGGACCATGGACAAAACATGACAAAACTTGGTTTCCAGACACAGTGATGCTCATCAACATTTGGGGTCATTGGAAGCTGATGATTGCTGTGCAGAGTTGTTCATTTCCGGGGGTGCGTTAAAACCACAAAACCAAACAGGAGAGTTCTTTCTCAATCAAACACATGGTCTCCATTGCTTCATGCCGGCTATACCAATACATCCATCCAATATCTGAGAATATCGTTGGAATCTTCATGTGGACCCTTGCCTTATCTGGCCTTTTTCCTTCCACTCAGCAGTTTGGGGATGATTTGGGGATCCAGTGAAAATCCTTTGAACTATGTATGACTCCGGTTTTGACGTCCAAAATGGGCCGCAGCGTATATAGATAGATTTCAGGAGACGGCCAGCGCCATCGCCATGCTCGAGGAGCAGCGCACCAGAGCACCCTCGGAGGTGGGATGGGACGCATCCAAGTGGTTCTTTCCGGGTTGAGAGAGTCAAAACGGCCTTGAGCAGAGGGTCCCTTCTTATGGAGGCTGTTGTGGCGGAGTCGTCACACAGGGGGGCCTGGCATTGGGCGAACGGAGCGAGCTTTGGCACGATGAAGGCTCCTTGAGGCTACAAGGGATCGACCTGGTTTCAGAACTACTGAGGGAGCTTGATTCGACATGAGCACTCGTCAAGCCAACTTCTACCGCGGCGATCTCGTTTGGCCCAAGACGGAAAAAGCAACACGCTCTTCGCGAACCGCAGGCCGCTCCTTTTCTACCCTCACCAACTGCCATGGCTGTGCGACCAGAGTCGGTTGAGGAGTGGTGCCTGTTGATGCCCAACTTGCCCCTTGGAGAGAGGGTCACAGTGAGGACCCTTTGAACACTTCCACCTGATCCCCCCAAGTATACTAAGCAGCTGCCAAGAATGCCTAATTGATTCCAAATGCAGCTTTGGAAGATGGACGTGTCCATGGTCCTTCGGTGGTTCGCTTCAGCACCAAGAAGGCCTAGTGATGCAATTCAGTGCCTTTGTGCGGGCCCAATGGCCGCAGATATCCCCAGATATGGGTTGTAACGCGATGTTTTTTGATCTCTCCACCTTCACCACTCCGGATTGGGGGTTAGCTTTACGACAAAAATAGGCAACAAGCATCCCTACGGTTGATCCGAGACAGCTCCTTTTTTGCTATACATGTGGGCTTCCAATATCAATAAGTTTCTGAGACAGCTATATACATATATCATTATACACACATTTGCCAACATAATCCCTCCAAGTCGATGACCTCGTAAAACTTGTCCATCTCAATATGACGACATTGAACACTATTAACTTTACGTTGAACACCTTTTACTTGACCCCATCAAAACCTGAATTGTGTTCATTGTCTCCTGAGAGGTGGATTTAGTTAAATATGTAAGGAAACCTGCTCCTTTTTGGTGGGTATTTTGGATGGCAAGCGGCTAAGCCAAGAACCGCAGTAGAGAACCATGGGTAACTGCTGGATGGCAAGCGGCTAAGCCAAGAACCGCAGTAGGATTTCAGCTAGGAACCATTAAGGGTTGCTTCTGGATGGCTAGCGGCTAAGCCAAGAACCGCAGTAGGATCACCTCTAGGAACCACTGGGGTCATCTGCAGTTGGAGGCTCGTTGTTTGTATTTTACAGCAAAAATTTTCTAGGCGACCCAATTTGAGGCCTCAACATAGATGACATGGGTCCTTGACCTCAAGGAGTACTGGTTTTGAATACTGGATCCAGTCACTTTAGGCCCTTCACCTGTAGGGCATGAACACACATGTGCATGCATTCATGCCTCACTTCCCTCCTCGTGCGTTGGGATGCGGCGAGCAATAGCTCATCACCGGAAAGCCTGGGAGCCTATCGTCGAAGATGAAGGTGCACATGCCATGTTTAATCTGGGATGGACACTGGGATGGACATGCAGTGGGGACAGGGTGTTTGATGGCAAGCGGCTAAGCCAAGAACATCGATGGGATGATGAATTGAATTCTTTTGAATCGACTTGGAGAGGAAACTGGTGGTTGTTTGGTTGGAAATCTGGATGGCAAGCGGCCAAGCCAAGAACCGCAGCTAGGAACCAAGAAGTTGCAGTTAGATGGCAAGCGGCTAAGCCAAGAACGGCAGTAGGATTGTCACTAGGAAATATAACCTGCTGGATGGCGAGCGGCTAAGCCAAGAACCGCAGTAGGAAATTTTTGCTGTTTCTGAGCAGAACCACATACATGAGCCGATCTTGATGTGGCCATTTGGCTGGATGAGCTGGATGAGGGAGCACCATTGCAAGGCAACAGTGTTTCTGCACGATCATCCCTAGGACTCGACTGGGGCGGGGTCACGTCTGGTTTCGAAGCCATGCCGGATTCGAAGCCACGGGAGCTGCTCGTCCAGGTGCTGAAGGCGAGGCCATTTGGAAACTGACATGAGGGACAGTCAAAACTCCTGATTCTTCTTCAACTAAAATATGGACGTTATCGGTTCTGAGTTGGACCTTATCCATTTGCAGGGTTGTGAGCACAAACCTACCCCTTTTTCAAAAAGTTGTCTTTGCATGTTTTGACTGTGGCTCACATGATGTTGGAGCTGCATAGAGGAACCACGACCACTGACTAGATCTTTGGAGTTGGACTTGTGTGCTCAGATGGAGAACACCCACCTGAGCCTGGCTAGGACTTCTATGATCAACGGCTGGTGGATGAGGGCAGGGAGATCCGCATGGAGGATTTGGCCAAGAAGATGGGAATGCCAGCAACTTGACATGGGATATAGTGACTTTCTGCACCACATCAGCTGGGAAGCGCTTTCTGCACCACCACATCAGCTGCCTCAATATAGCCAACAGGACTTCCGTTGAGGGGGGCGTCGAATTTCCCTTTATCTTAAAGACTTCAACGGCCCCTTGAGACCTGAAGGGCCATTTGAGACCTCAAGGTCCCTTCGCCATTGTTGAGTCAGTTGTGAGGATGGGGCTGCAGTGCTGGTTCTTGAAGCCAAAGGCACACATGTTCTGCCTCGTTTTGGCTCGCACCGAGAGAGAGCGATTCTTGGCTGAGTGTGCCTTTGGATGACATTGACTGGTCTTTCCTCTAGAGGAGAACTTGATTTGCAGGTTTGAGCTGGTAATTCCAGGTTCAAAGAGGCTTCACTGGTTTTTTGGAAGAGGTTTCTGTGGTCTTTTGGGTCAATTAACCTGTTCTTTGCTCACTGGATTTGAGCATCTCAGGACTGAACTCGAGGTTCTCGCATTGCTTCTCAGAAGAAGACACCATCGGGATGATCAAGAAGCTGTCATGTGCAATCTCTGGCAGACACATGGAAAAGTTCCTGGCCAAGATTGCGAGGCTCCGCTTGAAGTGCGCAAAGGCACGCATGCGCAGGACAGTTTGGCTCTCTGATTGCATAGTACCATTCAGGTTGGTTACTCATTCTGCAGCAACTTCTTGTTGTGAATTTGGATGGCATGCGGCCAAGCCAAGAACCGCAGCTAGGAACCAAGAATTTGCAGTGGGATGGCAAGTGGCTAAGCCAAGAACCGTGCTAGCATCACTAGCATGAATGGAACTGGACTTGCTCTAAAATTGTTTTTCTCTTTGCATTTGACTTGTGGCAGGATCGATATAGATCTGGTGTGGCGACGATGACATGGCAAGGACTGGCAGTTTTAGCATCTTCTGATGGCAAGCGGCTAAGCCAAGAACCGCAGCTAGGACTATAGAATATGCAGTGAACATGTGAAGGTTCACATACAACATCACACCAGGAGGTAACGTAACGTGATTTAATGAATTTGGTTACTGTTTTGAGTGCTTTTTCATCGATTTGTGCAGGATCTATGTGGGCTCTGGTGGCGACCAGTGTGGTTGAGACAAAAGGGCGGTTCTTCCGACAAACACGATGACCTCGTAAAACTTGATCGTTCTCAAATGACCTTGTTAAACTTGCACTTCGGACTTGCAGGGAATATGTTCCTTCTTTTTGTGAGTGTTGCCGGACATTCGAGGCAGCAGAGTGAAACACACAGTACCATGTTAACCAGACACGTGTCGCGTGGCTCCGCCTCCATAGTTTCGCTTTTCTGGCACCCTGACTCACTCAGGTTTGAGGTCAATGACTGGACAGTGGCTTTGACGACTGCTGAGGCAGCCTTGATGCACAGCAGCTGTGCCTGGGGTGGTCGCTTGGGACGCAGAAAGCCCAACTGCTGCGCTATGCTGCGATTGCTTTGCTGCGCTGTGACGCACACGGGTTCACGAATGAGTCATTTGAACGAATGTCGACTGAATTCCCCAGATTTTGTTTGATTGGATGGCGTTTTTCATCACGAAACCCGAAGCAAACAGGCACTCAATCATATGCTGTTTGTTGAATAGAGCGGTGGTTTGTGGCTATAAAAAGTTCTCGGAGATGTGTAGCGAGATCATGAAGATCGACGCAAGAAGTCAGCACGTTGTGCATGATTCCCTGCGGAGCCTGCATGAAGGCACGTACAGCCTCATGTTTGCTCGCCCCACGTGTTATCACTGTAATTGGCCAGTTTTTTCCGGACTTCGACAAGGCTACTTCTTCCTCGACTTGGCGCAACCAGTGTTCCACAATTCAGAGCATTTTTCCGTAGTTTTCCTTAACCCTGACCCCATCCCCCGTCCCATGTGCTTTGCGATGCGCCTCAACTAGCCGCAACTATTCACATCAAGGACATCTCCTGAAGTTTGAGCTAAAAGATCTGACGATCCAAAACGCCCCCGAAGATCCTGCCCAGATCTTGGTCAGGCGGGGACGTTCATCGAAGATTTCATGAGGAGAATGTATTTCGGGGAGTGCATTCTAAGATGCCCCATGCTCCATGAAGACCTATAGTGAGGGTTGCGTGATGTGTTTGGTTTAGAGTTTAGAGGAATTGTGATGTTCATCAACTTCTAGTTATTTGTTTGTTCACCTACGTAAGTTTGCGCAGGCCTGAGGTGCGAGCTTTGCATCAAGACACGTGTCCTCTCAACGGCTTCCTGGACGCAATACGACTCTGTGTTGAGCTTGCGCTTTTGTTTGACTAGGTTCCCCCACAGGATGAACATGTGCATTTTCAAGATATCCACATACCCACACTCACACACACAGGCGCATGGTTCAAGACCACTTCAAGACTGATATTCACCGATACTGGGCACAAGGATAACGACCAACGAACGGGTGCAGAGTTCGCCAACGAACGGTGACAGCTGGAGGATCGGATCCAACGCGGTGACTCGTAGACCGTAAGAGCTCACGGCCTCACGAAAGCCGTCCCTGGAAGATGCTCACGGCGATGTTGGGGTTGTTTATTCCATGTGACCTGTTACATGCTGTTACCTTCCCTCCAACAATCATGGAAGTGGACAATGGCCTCCTGGAACATGATTTTCCTCTACAAACAGGGGATTGTCCACTTCTATGTCTGTTTCAGGGAGTGTAACTGTTACTGAGATCACCATGGCTCACTTTGAGCCACTGTCGGCTCATGAGGTGGGTTGAATCATCAGCCGTTGGGCTGTTGTGCTGTAGCCCTTTTTGTTATATAGGCTATATAGGCAAGGTTTTTGCCTAGACTGTATGTTGGAAAGATTTTAGGAGTCCTGTGGGTAAATCTTCCATACATCAGTATGGCATTTGGGCAATTTTCTGCGCTGTCGGCACCGCAGCGCTCCCAGGTGTGAAGGTGGGCTCCTCTGTGGGTTTCGTCGCTCCCGGGGAAGCCATCGTCGAGGCGAGCATTGCTCAGGAGGCCACCATGAAGCTATGCTCTGTGCTCTTTGGGGACACTGGTCTGGGTCAAGTTACGGCCTATTTTCCCAGTTGCTGCGGGGGGCCTTTTTTGAAACACTCCTCCAGGGTTGTAGGACCTGTAGGATGCTGGAGCTCGCTAAGATCCTGCAGGAACACAGGTTCTGTGAAGAACGGCCGCTCTTGGGTTGTGTCCTGCAGCCCAGTAGTGAACTTCAAGTTGGCCGCGTGTTCCCTTTGTTTTTTTTCTCACGGGGTTCCTTATGAAAGGATGGACAACGAGGCTTCAACGGCAAAGAAACCGAGTTTTTCTCATACGGATGCAGGGGAAAAAACTACATGAAGAAGACAGACAAAAAAAAATCGGCCATCGCATCGATGCACCAACTGAGGATATGGCAGGACAGGTCATGGACTATCTCTTCCGTGACTTGCTTCGTCGAGAGCTCCGTGGCCGAGTAGGGCCTTTGGTTTGCCGACGTCAGTAATTATACGCCCCACATTTGGCTGATGCTGACTTGATATTTAAATATATTTGACGTGAAAAGCTGCATTATCAATGAAGAATGTTGATCGGAAAGCACCCCCCCTAAAAAACAGGCCCGAATGAGCTTGCGTGTCAGTTGGTTGTTTCAGGTGGCTGGTTGTTTGCTGCCTCAGGCTCTTGGCCTCGCAGTTGACTGCTTGATATTTCAGGCACACTGAAACACATCCAATGTATAGATCTACAACGATCTACAGATGTTATTTCAAAACCATAGTGCTACCTACACTACACCCCAATCTTTTTTGGGAGAACTCGCAGCTGCCAGCGCCATGAAGAAGCCAGCAGCCGGCTTGAAGAAGCCTGCCAGGGCGGTCAGGAAGCCATCCGCCAAGAGGAGGACCGAATGGGGGATGATGGATGTGTTTTGTTTGTGTCACCACCGCGCATGACCGCAGCTATTGGACTCTAAGGATGGGTGACATCCTCCTAGCTTCTGATGAAGAAAATGAAGGTTCTTCCCATGCCCAAGGCATAGCAAGAGGTCTTCCACCCGCCCATCGCCATGTTGAGATCCAAACCCTTTTGGGGCGGCCGTGCCGGTGCAACCGAGCAACCTGCTTCCAACAGTTTGCTGGCCAAGAGCAACAAGTAAGTGCAAAAAGATCTGAATTTACATCTTTGAGTCCAGAAGATCGTGCACTTTGTCTCCAACAACAAGTTTTCCCCATAAAGATCCATAAAGATATATAGTTGTCTTTGCTCCACACGATGTCAACAAAATTGAAATTGAATAGGTCCTACAAGTCCAAAACTGAGGAAAATACACTCCGTACAGTATTCAACTGTGGCTCACTGTTTCAGACTGATGTTGGTGAAACAGCTGGCAATGACAGTGATGATTCATCGGTTCTGCCAGCATCGGAGGCTGAGTCAGTTTTGAAAGCAACAGATGAGGAGAATGAACCACATGAAAGTGTTGCGGAACCTGGTTCTGAAGATATTTTTCTGGCTTCAGATGAGGAAAATCAGCAGCCTCGCTCCCAGAATCGACGAAGGGCCTCACAGGCCTCTTTCCTGGGAAAACCTGTATGCATTCATGCTTTACAGGCATTGCTTGGCATTGGGACCAGCACCATCCAAAGGCTTCGAGCAGGAGAGCGTGCATTTACAAACTCGAGGCGTCCAAGCCGGCAAAAGCACCCAACATTTGGGTTCGCCTTGGATCACAACTCTTCTGCCATGTGGCCTGGCATAGTGATGTTCCTTTGGGAGACTTACCAGAGTTGCGCAGAGGTCTTACCAACAGACTTCAAAATGCCTAAAGAGACAGAGGTGCAAGTACCCGAGCATAGAGATCCAGACCTTGAAGAGCGACTAGTGAATCACTTTGTGCGGAGCCTGGAATCGTACACATCAGACCCAGATGTGCATATGGTGGGTCCTGGAACTTTTGCTGGACCATGCCGGTTTCTACAATGTTCCACGAGAACGGAGCTGTATTGGGAGTACAGTGCCAGTTGCCATGCCAAAGGGGTATCCCCAGCAAGCTACTCCACATTCTTGCGTGTGGCAAACGCAGTTCTGAAACCGGGGATCCGAAACCAACATCTGAGATTTAGAGGTGTCACACAGCACGGTTCTTGCAATACATGCTACGACCTCAAACAAAAACTGAAGACAGGGAACATGGCTAAGCGCCAGGAAGCTTACAGAAACTACTCCCATCACCTCCTATCCCAATGGCTAGATCGGCAGCAGTACTGGTCTTATCGCAGCCTGTCTACCTCAACCTTCAAGACTATGGTTGAAATGGGCCGAAAGATTCTTAGCTGAACTGTTCTCAATAGTTTGTTTGATGTTTGATGTCATGTTTTATCTGTTGGGGTCAAAACCTATAATCTTCACATTTACAAGAGCCTATCTAGGATGGTGGCCAGCTCAGCAGCCACAAATGTATGCTGCTTCAACATCGACGGGATGGACCAAAGCAAATTTCGCATACCAAGAGTAAAGGAAAGGGCAACCACCAAATTGTTCCAAAGGCTCTTCCGCCCTGTTCTGCACATTTGTGGAAGCTGGTGCCACGGTCACAAACTGTTTGTGTTTGTGGCTGATGATGACCTGAGAAAAGATTCCACAACACAGCAGGAAGTGCTGGCTCGATGCCTGTCAGATATTTATGACACCTACTCCACTCTTCCAATGGGTCTGCATATTCAACAGGACAATACATATCGTGAAGGAAAGAACCGGTACTTTATTTCACACTGCATTCTTCTTTGTGCACTTCGAGTTTTCCGGTATGCTGTCCTCTCATACTTGAGACCTGGACACAGAGCCTTTGCAGCATCTAATTACTGTAGTATAAAGTGGACTGACACTGCAGAGTTCATTTGCAGGTCCCAGAGTCGGTCCCTAAGTTTAATGTTCTGCAATGGTTGACATCATTAAGGCCACGAGGACCTGGACCAACTATTCTCACAGCAAGCTGCTCTCATTTGTCGCCACACATTTGACACGCCAGATGAAGTAGTCGACATTATGGACTCCATGGGTCGACCAAGGGATGCAGCTGAACGCGAACGAAAGCGTAGCAAAGTTGTCAAAGTGGAGGCATTCGCATCAAAACTTGATGAAACTGCGGACTGGAAATCATGGGTGCGTCAAGTTGGCCTTTACTTTAAAGGACTGCGCACCTGGGCTGAGATGGACAGCATTTAGTCATTAAGCCTAGGTGTAAAACCTGACTGCCCTTTTCACATCCTTCCACACTGCTAGGTACTGTTGGTCAGATCCGGGTGGCTCGGCGTGGTGATGTTGATCCAACATCCCTGGGAGCATGCGCAGTTGAGGAGATCCCAGGGCGCAGTGCACGTGCAGGGGACTTGATCCTCGTGGTCAAGCGCAGAATGGCCAACGCTGAACCCTTTACAGTCCTTCTTGCAATGACCGAGGAGAGAGCAGCAGATTTAGAAGCTGGCTTTCAGCAACCAACCTCTGAGGCTTCAAGGCGCCCTATCAGCATGCAGGTGCGCAAGAACATCCTAGCATATGCACCCAGGTGCCAGGCACAGGGCATCATCAGCCAATCTGCCAGAACATACCTGGTCTCTTGGTGCCAAGGCCGATGGCCCAAACAACGCAGGATGCAGAACTACTCCTACTTGCGTCACAGGTGCTCATTGCCTTTTCCACAGAGCCCTGGGGTTCCTGATTGGAACCCTCCCAGAGTGAGACGCTTGGAAATGGTGTTCGGAGATGGAGAGCCAGAAGATGATACGGATGACAATGAAGACTTTGACCAATGCCAACCGATAGATCTTTAAAAGATCTGTGAACATCAGATCGAGATAAGTCTGAAACAGCAGGAAAAAGAGTCTTGTCAGGGGTTTCACCAGCCATGAAGGTTTCAAGGAATGTTGGCATCATAATAACCGTAAAACCTAAATTGATGTTTGGAGGATGGAATTTGATTACACATGATGCGCGCATGCTTTAATGTTTGCAGGACTGCGGCCAACGACGCGAGCGATGACATCTTGCTGGCCAGCGATGCTGAACAATCTCATGCAACGCCACTCTGACTAAAACAAGTTTGGAGTCTCCCAACAAATCCTCATGCACACCCTCCAATGTCCAAGCTATATAAGTAAAAAATCCTTGACATATACAGCAACCTGTTTCTGCCAGCCTCCCAGGCCCCTTGAGAACAACGAGACCGAATCGGAGATCCTGCGCGCCTCAGACGCGGAGCCCGAAGCGCCACTGTCTCCCAAGCCTGAGTTGAAGATGGACAGCATCAGTGCTGCTTGGTTGACAGTTTGGTTGGTTTCAGGGGCTGGTCTTAACTTCTTTTTCTGGGTTCAACCACAAGGGGATGGGTGCACTTCTGAAACCAATGAGGTTTGCAGCTTTGTGAACAAATTCCTCCAAGTTCCAGATGTGAAGAACGCGTTCTTCTCTACTTGCAACGCACTTGCTGAGAAGCATGGGGGTCATGTGGAGGTTCCAGTTGCTTCCGCATGTAGTGGCTTGGGTGTGGCAGAAATGGTGTTCGAGAATCTCAACACCGCATTGAGCGAGATGGCCAATCTCAATTCCTCCAAATTCTCCTACTTGAAGGCCCCACTGGTTTTGTTACTCGCTTCTGCACAGAAACAAAATACTACAGTAAGGGTTTGAACATAAGAGTGTCCCTGTCTCTCTCTTCTTTTCAACCGCCCCTGACAGTTTCAGACGGAGTTCACTTGCGAGATTGAGAAGTGGAAGGCCCAGTTCATCAGTGAGGCCTTCCAGCCAAAGTATGTCTTTGAGGACATGAGGAGCTTAGGCTCTGGCCGGGCCAAGGATATCAACAGGGGGACGTACCACAGCGTGCCTAAGGTGCGGTGTCGCAGTTTCATGTCAGGTTGATGGTGTTGTTTTTGGGGAACATGATCTAGAAATGTTTAGAGTATGAACATAGTATGAAATATTAATAGTGTTTTGTTGCAGGTCAAGGGCATGACAATGGGCTTCCCATGTACAAGTGTCTCATCACAGAACACCTCACCGAAGAGCTTCAGTGATCCATCTTCGGCAACCGGTGGGGGATTTCAATCTCTCTTAAGCTACTGCGACTACAACGATGAATTGGAGTGGGTGATCACTGAAAACGTGCGGAACTTGTTGCACAAACGAAGCCAATTCGGAAACGAGGTCCCCATCAACATTATGGACAGCGAAATGAGCAAGCGTGGATTCCTTCCATGTCATCAGCTTGTGACATCACTGGACTATGGGGTCCCACAGAGTCGTAACCGGGTGTGGTGTCTCTACATCAAGTCCAAGTGTTTGAAAGAATGCTGTCCAGATCCATTGAATCTCTTCAACATGCTAGCATGTCGGCCACCATCCATGAAGTACATCTTGGACAAGGAGCTGCTGCCAAGTGATGACTTTGCACGCTCTAGCTACAAGTCGCGCAAGTCGGGTAAGTCGGGTGGTGAGAAGTGGAAGGATGGCTTCAAAGAGATGCAAAAAAAGCTTGGGAAGGCATGGGGCTTTGAAATGTCCTCCATCCAAAGTATATTGTTATCAATGTCTTCCAACATCTTAAACAAGACATAAACATAACACATCATGGGCCCCCTTGAGGCAGCAGTGATGAGGAACTACAACTTGCTCAAGGAGCTGGTCATGCCTCTAACGCTCCGAGAAGTCTCAATTCTGGCCGTGGCGGTGACCATGCTCCAGAGTTCGGGCATAAACCCTTTTGAGACGGAAGTGATTGTTCAGGTGGACAGGGTCTTAGTTGGAGTAGTGGAAGAATTCTAAGAATGTGATACTTCTTGGGAGGGCCCTCCTAAACTTGCCACCGTAAGGACCAGAACTATGAGCGCAACACCTACCACCGGAGCAACCCCCTGGTTTCGCCCTGCATCATTCCTCATGGCAAATATGCAGTGACTGGCCAATGGAGACTGCTGAGTGGACAGGTCATCTGGTTAACAAAGTCAGTGTTCAATATATTCAACCATATTCAAATCATGTTTTCACCAAAGGAAAGCCCTGACCAACCTACAAAACAGCCGATCGCCAGGAGAAGTTGCTCCTCCAAGGCCTTGGAACAGAGGACATCCTGAGGTACGGGCTCAACAAGCTCACCGATGCCAATCAATCGGACCTGGCTGGAAACTCGTGAGACTCTTATTTGTGTGGGCAGTTCGGGGCAGTTGGTGGTAATTGAAACTCTGCCCCCATTTCAAGTCTGGTTGAGGGATCAACATTCAATCAAGGTTCACTGTGAGTATTTGTGCGGCAGCTATCCTCGCAACCATCAGCTCTTGGCAGCCTTGAACGGTGTGGTGGCCTTTGGATAGTAGCTGATAGCAGTGAGTGGACTTTTAATTCAAGGCTTCCCTCTCAAGCCACCTTTTGCAACAGGCCCCCAGGGCTTGTCGACCAGTATTTTATTTACTGGCCGGTTGAATTACAAATTTGTTAGGCTTCACAGCTCACCATTTGGAAGGGAAAAAACTAATAAGATCTTTCCTGTAAGAACATCATTCAATTTGAGTATCTACAAGAACTGTATTTTTGTCGCAGTTTTGGAACCATCTTGTGTATCATTTGCACTGGACCAAATACAGGGTAGGGGTAGATCTTGATTTCATTCGCGCCCCAAGATGCCTCCCAAAAAGAAGCTGAAGACTGGCAATGCTATGGCCAAAGCCATTGCTTCAGGGGAGCAAGCGGTGGCAGGGCCCACAACCATGTCATCCGTCTCTCCGCTCTTGCAGGCGGTGCAAACTTGTGTGGAATCCATGTACTCCCTTAGGCACGCCGGGCCTGAAGTGACGACAGGCGAAGCTCTGCCTTCTCTGCCTCGGGCAGACTCGGGCTATGTTTGGCCGGTAGGTGTTGGTGGGACATTCAAAGACATCGCCCAGAGAGCATGGCAGTCCCCCGAAAAGCTTGTAGACGAATCCTTTGACATGGTACTAGCGGCTGGGCTGTTGGACGAGGGCAGCACCGTGGAAACCTTCAAAGCCAAGTATTGCACTCTTCAGGACTGGTCCCCTTTGGGTTCAAATTCCAATTCCACAAAGCAGGAAAACTACATGCCTGCCATGCGTAACCACAGTGTGAGTATGAACACTTATACTTTCACAAAACTTTGACTTCCAGGAATGGCCACCTGCTGTGGGCTCTACGTTCGAGACGGGAATATTGATGTGGAGCTTTAAGGACAACTCATTTTGGAGAGGCAAACACATTGCCATGTCAGAGATTGTGGGAATCGCTCGAGCAATTGCCATCACTCGTTTTCGTGAGGCCTGTTCTGGGAATTAGTGGTAGTGTCCAAAACTCAACTCTTTGCAGGGATTGGGATTGCATGCCCAAACTGTGCCCAACAACTCTCAAAGGTTTGGCTGAGGTGTCCACTGGACACCTCGGCGAAAGCCTTGACCCAAGAATCCCTCTGCCGTAACTTGGCCAGTGCTGGGCTTACATTCTAGCTGACAAGTTGCAAACCACCACTTGGGAGGGGGGGGTTTGGCTGAGGTGTCCACTGGACACCTCGGCGAAACTGTGTGTCTTCAGTCATTCATCTCTGGAAAGAAAATTCAACTCCTGCTAAGTTCAAAGGGTTGTAGAAGAGAAAAAGGCTTTGGGGGAAGGGAATTAACAAAATTTCCTTACCAAGGGGGTCAGTGAATTCCTCGGCGAAGCGGGTCAGTCCAGGGTCGGTGAATTCCTCGGCGAACGGTGTCAGTCCAGGTGAATTCCTCGGCGAACGGTGTCAGTCCAGGTCGGTGAATTCCTCGGCGAACGGTGTCAGTCCAGGGCCAAGGGGGTCAGTAACTTCCTGAAAGGTGGTTCCATCCCAAAGTCTTCAACAAACTCCTGCTCCCCTCCTTCCTCATCTCTTGGGCCAGGGCGAACTGGTATCACTTCGATTGCCAGCGACCTCCGAGCAAGTCGATGCATGCTGCGATGGTGAGAATGTGGCCTTGGGCACCTTGCTCTTTGCAGATGGATCCCAGAAAACACTAGCTGCCTTTACGGTGTGGTTAGCGCTCTTGCTAGTTTGGAGGGACTTCAAGGATTCAATTGAGGATCCCCATGTGGTCCAGTTGATTGCATCCCTCTTGGTGCTGCAAACAACTTACAAGAGTATGGATGCCAATGCTTCCTCCATGCAGAGCGCAATTGGAAAGATTGTCAAGCAAAATGCTGACTCCAAAGTACAGCCTGTCAGTTCATTGACATGGTGTTCTATCCTCTCCGCACTGCAGGACGACAGTGACGGCACCATCAACTTCGACACCTGCATGGAGGCGTACAACGATCACCCAGAGGTGCGCGCTTGGTCTGACAATGCCAATGAGACCGGTGCCGGGTCCATCTCCCTGGACAGGCGTCGCAAACGCGCCGTGAAGAATTGGCTGGAGAAGACTGCAAAAGATGCATTCCGCATCGTCGAAACATCAACACATGACATACCATTCTCAATGGGGCCATTTGGGGAATCCATGGCAGCTTACCAGTTTCTTTTTCTGGGCAGTACTGCCAGCGGCTTGGCAGTTGACCATACTTGTGACCTGAGGCCATTGGACAAAGAGCCATTCATTCCAATTGATTGGACCTTGCCAATGAGTGAGCTGGCACAAACCATCCTCTTCAAGCGAATTGTATCAGCCTTCAACCGGGAAACTTCAATGGTGGCAGCAACTTCAAAGAAGAAGTACCGGCTTAGCATGGAGAATGCCCAATCTTTGAGAAACATGGTGTCTCTCTTTGCGCAGCTGTACCCACACCTGCAGTCACGCTTGCCGGCGCCACACTGTGAAAAGTGGTTGGAAGAATTCTCCAACAGTGCCTTGCATGATGAAGACATGCGATTCCTCCTTGAGTCAGCTCCTGCATCCGTGGCTCTCAGCATGCTTCCATCTTCAAAAGCAGCCGCTCAAGAGCAAGCACACCAAAAGGAGCAAACAATTTGCTTGGCAGTGGAGAAACAAAGGCTCGATGTGATCAGTGCTCAGTGGACTTACTTCAAGAGTGGCCTTGAGAGAGATCAAGTACTTCTGGAAAAGGTCAAGGATGTGCCCCAGAAGATTGCTGCAAAGCTACACCAAAAGCGGGTGAAACAAACAATGGCCCAGGCTAAGCAGGGAGAGGCGGGGGATCCCAAAAGATCTGACCATTTTCCCCAAAGGATTGGACAATATAGATGCTAATTTTACATTGGGAAATTACATTGATCCCAACCCCATGGGTTCCTTGACTGCTATGTCCAGGCCGCGGTTGCCGGGTATGCGGACAAGTACCTTCGGGTGGTGCACGTGCCTCGTGTCGAGCACTCCAATGCCGAAATCTCGGACATGAGAGATCTGGTTGCAACTCAATTGCAATCAAAGGAAACCACAAAATCATGTGAGGCCCTTTTCTTTGCAGGGGATATTGATGTTTTTTGTGAAGCTTTTCTTTGGGTCAAGCGACTCGGTGGCATCCCGCATCCACGAATCCGCACCTTCTTGCTGCTGAGTATGATGGTCGCCAAGCCGCTGCCCAGCTGCAGGTCCTTTCAATCAAAGGTGATCAAAGCAGGTTTAAAAGGTTTCAAAAGACTAGCAGGAGGCTTTCATTGTGAGTATTTCCATGTCTTTCCAGTAAGTGCATCATAATCGTATCATGCTGTTCCATTTTTGAATACCAGGTTATGCAAAGTCAACCAGTGGAACTACATCAAGAAGTCGGCTCATGATCTTGTCGAAGAACGTCCCCATTCAATCAAGACACCTACTACTCAGTTTGAGTCGGATGGACTCCCACTTGACATCGAAGTCTTGGATTTGACCTATGACACTCCCCGGGAGGTTGATCTACTTGAAGGTGCACCAGCAGCAGTTGACCAGGTTCAACAGCGTAACCTGCAAGCGCTGCCTTCACCTGACAGTCAACCTTGGGAGGCGCATTGTGTTTGAACAAAAACAAATTAAAACCTACTATGTACTAGTAGGTGGCTTTTTTGTTTGGTTTGGTTATAGCCCCCAGGGAATGTCATACGGCTAGTGTGCAACACTATCCCCTGAGGACAGCCATCATCCATATGGCAGCCCAAGCCCTATGCTTGTGGACCCGGAGGACACTATCAAGAAGCGCTGTTCCCCCTTGAGTGAGACAGTCCCCCCTTTCAAGAAGCTCAAAGTAGCGCTTCCCAAATCCTGGGAAGACCCCAGTGTTGAAGTTGATGATTTTCCGGCAACCCAAGTGGACTTCCCTGACACACTAGTGGATACGCCCCCTCAACAAAACGAGGAGCTTGCAAAGGGTACAGAACCTGCTTCATGTGTGAACTCCACACGTGGAGAAAACAATGTTGTTGGCATTACCAGGCCTGCTTTGCGTAGATTGAAAGTGTTCTTTCTCTAATTAGGTTCAATTAGCTTAGCTGAGCCCTTGAAGTAAAAAATGACCGCCACACAATGCAAACCGGTTTGAGGTTCCTGGAGATCCCACTGCTACAAAGGACTCGTTTGTTCTACAAAGGATTCGTTTGTTCTTGTTTCATCCAAGGCAAAAGAATGGGGCTGTTCTGGCGATGATATCACCATTGTCAGCATTGTCGATTTCAATGCTCCAGGGTGCCGGAACACCAGCAGCGTTCAAGCCCTATGTGAGCGAGTCGCGGCGATGAACAACATAGCACCAGAGCGCAACGGGGCGATTGCTTTGTTTCCAGACCTACCACGCGACAGCTCCCTAAGGGGCCTGTTCGATGAGGAGAAGGGCATCCAGGAATCCTTCTTTGCCCTCAAGCAACATTGTGATACCAGATTCATTGAGTTGTAGCCTGGCATAGCCTGGCTTTACATATATTTACTTGTCAGATCTTGTCAGTTTTGTCAATGACAAAATGTTTTTATCTGGGAGATGTCTTGAAGTTTTATTGACTTGTCAATTCAATTGCTGCATAGGTATGACCGCGACAAGAAGAGCCAATCCAAGTCGAACAGCAAGCGCTTCGGCACAGGGCGTGTCATAGTCAGCCATGACCGCCTAGAGGACAACCCCTGGCTCACTACCAGCGAACTAGCAGTGTTTGGCCGCCCAATTGCAACCAACGAGTCAGAGCA
>CAXIQD010000002.1:0-14864 GCA_964030785.1 Siderastrea siderea
CTATTGTTTGTCTGTCTTGTTATTGTCGGCGATCAGTCGTTTGTAAAGTGAAGGTAGCTGTTGGCAACAGTTCAGTAGTGTTTGTTCTAAGTTAGTAAACCAGCTTTCCTGAGTGATTCGTTGATAGTAGTCCGTACTGTTGATAACGCATTCAGCGGAGTCCCAGTCGATTCTGTGGTTTGTTTTTTAAATGGTGCTCAGCGATGTGATTGTTGTGGTGAGGAATTCCAACTAAAAGAAAATCAAAGATAGAATTCCCAGTTATTTTCAGAAATTCCTAGGAATTCCAAGGAATGTTTGAGAATAACTGGGAATTTTGGGGAATATGTGGGAAAAAATAGGAATATGGTCAGGAATTTGTGGGAATAAATGGGAATTTCTTAAATAAGTGGGGGAAACATTAGAAACTTGACCCGAAATGGTAACAAAAAAAACAGCTGATGTCCCTTAATTTAATGGTCAGTTGCTGATATTTAAAGTAGACAAATGGAGGTTCTGGCTTTTTAACCAGGCTTGAACCGGGGCAAAACCCTGGTTTCCCCGGGCTCTTGGTATAAGGGCACATTCAGTTTACCTCAGAATGTCTGTTTTCAACGTATCTTCAACAGGAGTAAAATGATAAAATTAGTTCAATATCATTTTGTACCTTATATTTTTGTTTATGAGGTACAATTCAACAATCATCAAGTACCACCTTCACTGATTTTACATGTAGGTCTTATCTGTTTTGGCTGCCTTTAGTTCACTTGCTGTTAACAATCTTCTGAGTTCAGTCCTCTGATGGCCTTATACATGTGGTCCTAGGAAAAAAATCGAAATTTTATATAAAATTAATTCTAGACCTGTCATACACTCAACATTATTAATAGGTTGCAGCATTAATTTTCAATAAAATATAACGTACATATGTACATGTACACGTTGTGGTTCAAATTTTTCTTTAGTTTAAAAATTTTCAAACCAGTATAATTTTTATTTCCCTTTGTCTCAGATTCATTACCAAAATCTAAGGCAAAGGAAAATAAAAATTAATCTGGTTTGAAAATTTTCAAACTAAAGAAAACTTTGAACCACAACATACATTTACAATTACAGTTCAAGTAGTAAACAAAATAAAGTAAACACTCAAGTAGTGGATTCCAAAGATGTGGAGGCCTGAGTGGCACAATATGAAAGAAATCTGAAGCTAAGCTCTCACTTGAGTAACATCCACATTGCTTAAGCATTACAGTGATAGACCATTTCAAAAGCTTAAAAAACACCAACCAGAAAAGAATTTTCTGATACACCATAAAAGAACATGTACATTGTAATTAGTGAATACATGGCTTTCAAATTCTCAAACTAATATGTTCTTGTTGAATGAGTGAGAGGGTCAGACAGGAAAATGTTTGGCTTAAGGTCATGGCGTATCGACCAAATGCAGGAGGTCTGTGTGCCATGCCTGAGTGCCAAATACATAGTATTTTACCATCCACCTGGACCTATGAGTGTACATGTAGATGTAGGTATTGAAATGAAATGAGACCCCGGAAAAGCTGAACCTGAGGTGTTCCCTTTTACCAATCAGGAGCTCTAACCACTTTCATTGTACCAAATGTAGCTTACACATGAGTCTAGAAGGAGCTATGTTGTAGGTCATTGCTTACAAGGTCACCATACAGTCAGGATGCCCTCAATGCTGCCCTTTCTAGCAGTATGCAGGACATGATATAGTATGACCCTAGTAAGTTTATCTACCTCACTACCAGTTTCCTTGCAGCTTAATTAGTACAATGTATCATGTAGTTCAGCTGGAGTGCAGAAGGTCAGGGTTTGACTCACATATTACATGTAAGTCAGGGATTATTTACTACAAAATGTTCTGCTTGCCATATGCAACATCTTGAGCACATTTTTAAAATTTTTAATGTTTCATCCTGGTTTCTCTGCCATCTTCAAAAATATAATTATTTTGGGTAATGCATGACCAATCACTTACAATATTTAGCATGGTGTTTGTTTCAGTGACTGTTCAATATTGTGGTCACAATGTACATGTAGTCCACTATAATCTACATGAAGTGTTCATGTCTTAATAATTCAAGCAGTTATCAACAAGGAGATATTGCCTTGATATGACATAAGTCCATGACAAAGTTCAACAACTCCAAACTCTGTGTACATAATTCTGTTATAATCTCTGAAGAACAGCCTGCGACCCAAAGCCTAATTGCATGTTACATGTACTACCAGTATGTTTAAATAAAACAGATCTACACTGTAAGCAATACAAATTGAAGTGTTACAATGAGGATTCTCAAGTATACAGGGTGTATGTTTGAGTAACTTACCTGATCAAGTGTGATGCATTTCTTTGCCATGTACAATGTGCATTGATAAACTGTTTTGCTGTAGAACTGGGAGTACATACAATGTGTGCATATGTAGACCCTGACAAAAAATATTCTGATTAATAAAACTTTGGCTCATAAACAATATATTAATTCACCACTAATACTAAGCTAAGGTGAATGTAAACCATACTCTAATTCTATCTACACCACAGTACATGTAGTACAGTACTTTACAGATCCTAGGAGATTGTTGAAGGAGCAATGTAGATGTATGAGGTTTAATTTTCACTGTAATTTAACTTCTTAAGTTTGTAACTAACAGTGTCAGCCATCTAGCCCAGTTGATTGTGTTACAAACTTTTCAATAATTTTGCAATCAAAACAAGAATTTAAAAAATTGGCGTGATACAAAAGATGTTCAGGAAGTTTAATTGCAAAATTCATTAATTATTTATGAGGGTGCAAACCAATCCCAGCACAGTATTCAGATCACATGTACACAACTGTAAATCCTAATACAAATCAACTGTCTGAAAGCACGGGGAGGGATTGAATAGGTAGCAGAGAAAGGCTGGGGTTGATGAATTATTAAACAGTAGAATTAACTTTTGATGCAAACTCCTGCTCAGCTAATTAGTATTCATTAACTTTTGATACACATCTCTACTGATTAAAATGAAAAACACAATGGACATAATTTTTATATGGCGCAGGACTTCGTTGCTCACTCCGCCACTTCGCAGCCTAAAAAGCTCACTTCACTCGCTTTACGGCTTTTGTGCTCTGAAACTCGTGAGGTCGACTTGTGGCAAGTCTTATTTAAATGCGGCAAAAATTGTCAACTGTGTTTATAATTTTTTGCGGTATTCCGGCACATTCATAAAGAACTAGATCCTCTGGAGTGTGAAAATCTGCTGTCATGTTTGTTTAAATTTTGCTTCGCTTGCTGATTGGGTAGATATTTGATACCTTGACAGTTAAGACTTGTCACCTCACAGGGTCAGAATTCAAAATTCAACGGCTTTCATGTAGGCTCACTTTTCCTCGCCCCATTCTTCTTGCCGGCTCGCTTCGCTCACCGACTTCCGCTGCCAAGATACTTGTGCGAATAGCACACTAAGTGAGCCTGCTCGCAGGCTAACTAGAGTCAGTTCCACACACTTTACACAGGGCACGAAATTGTGCCTAATACAGTCGCCAGTGTGCATAAACTTTCTGCTTTGGCAACCAAATCCTGAAAATTAGTCACCAAATTGGTGACAAGAATTCTTCATCACACCCTACCCAAAGACCATTATGAATTTTTCAGTTATAAAATGGGGTTCGAAGGCCTGCACGACTCCTACTTCACATCTTTGTACACTGCACCTTGTGTACATGTATCTCAGTCTTTCGACCAATACTGCTTCTTGCATTTTTGTAGTGGGATTAGTTTGGAGGATTTTCAAATGGTGACTGAATTGAGCATTACAATTTAAATGTCGCATTTCCAAGGCTTTGATCTTGAGGTCACATCGATTTATCTCGGATCACTATATGATAGAGTTCGGTAAAATGTGACCTCGGATTGTCTGTTAAACGACTTAATGTGGTTTTAATGCCGCTCTTGGAATATAAGGTATGTTGAATTTACCTCATTTAAGAACTCGATAGGTTTTTCAGCCTCTCATGTTTAAATTTGTGACAATTATTAAAGAATCTAAATTACTAAAATCTGCAAGGTGATGAGTTTCTTTCCTGATGTTTGTAATGCCAGGCCCGGCTTAATATTATATTGTGTTTAATTCTGTTGCAGGATGCTGTGTTTCGCATCACAGAGTGTGATCTAAAGACCCCTCTCGTCAGGAAATTGAAGTTTTAACACTTTTAAAGCTATGCAATGTGTATGCAACGTGTAATAGATGGCTGAACTCTGCTTCAGTCAAACATGTGTCTTTAACCCCTCTTGAAAATGTGAGTTTCATGTCTTGGGGTTTTATATGCCCACATGATAAATTATTGCTCAGTATATAGGCACACATTGGACATTCACAAATGCTAGGAACAAACCCATGAATCTTGTAACCACTTTAAAATTGTTGATTGCAATGAAAATCTTCCATATGCAAACCCCTTAAAAAAGGAGACTTTTAAAAATGCACAAATTCCACCTTAAGCCACTGGAGCATTGTCAAATGCAAATGGGAAGACCTGAAGTTGCTATTATTCTAATTTTATCAAATCATGTTGTTACATATCAGTATCTTCCATTTAAACAAATCAATAATATATTTAAATCACACAAAACGTTTAAGAATTCACTCGTTCAAAATTAGCAAATGTATGTTCATTTCAAGTTCAATCGCCTTTAATTTGACTGGTCATTCAAGAATAATTAAGGCTTTTAATGCATTCAATTTAATGTGCTCACATATCTGAGAAAAACTGAATTGGTTGCTAGCGTGAAGGTAACATAAAATTACCTTCACCTAAACTTATTATGAAAAGTGTAAGTCACTCTGCTAAGAGCAAACGCCACATGGTTTTGAATTCGTTATTACTTTTTACCGGTGAGAACACTGTCCCCCCTGGGAGCACTGAACAACGGCCCTTTTGTTTTCTGTTCCTTAATTGAAGAATTGCACGCTTATACACTGTATTAAGGCTCGTTACACTCATTTGGCAGAATGTCGGAAAGAAGGGAACTTTTGTGTAAACCCTCGATAGAAAATAAAATGTAAGTTACATGTACAATGTACTCACCTTGAAATCGGTTAGTCTGTTTACCACCATCTTCAATCGAACAATTATCCACCATCTTTACAATCAACTTCCACCAAAGCAATTCGGGGTTGAGCCTCACTTATCGTAAGCGAAAGTAGTCCAAAAGAATAGCTTAATAAACCATTTTCGCGTATGATAACCTGCAACTCTTGACACATGGTAAAGCGTTCGTGCATTACCTGACACATCGCTCAACGTAATTTGAACATGGCCGCCTCGCCTGTTAGACAGCCATGCGACCGGGCCGCTTTCAAGAGGTCATGTGACTTACAACCGCACCCTTAAAATTTGCAGGCGCGCGTACCCAGTGACTAGTGGGTAATGTATCCATGTTAGATCCACCAAGCGTCCCGAACTTCTAATTTACATATCGTTACTTGACAGACATGCGTGTCACCATTTACCCCAAGTTACCCACGTTTCACCCTGTTTTCCCTCATTTACCCCAAGTTACCCACATTTTACACTGTTTACCCTTATTTACCCCAAGTTACCCGGGTACGTTTCACCCTGTTTACCCTCGTTTACCCCAAGTTACCCACCTTTCACCCTGTTTACCCTCGTTTACCCCAAGTTACCCACCTTTCACCCTGTTTACCCTCGTTTACCCCAAGTTACCCACGTTTCACCCTGTTTACCCGTGTTTAACCCGAGTTACCCACGTTTCACCCCGTTTACCCTCATTTACCCCAAGTTACCCACGTTTGTCCCTGTTTACCTCATTTAACCCAAGTTACCCACGTTTCACCCTGTTTACCCTCATTTACCCCAAGTTACCCACGTTTCACCCCGTTTACCCTCATTTAACCCAAGTTGCCCACGTTTCACACTGTTTACCCTCGTTTACCACCAGTTACCCACGTTTCACCCTGTTTACCCTCGTTTAACCCAAGTTACCCACGTTTTACCCTGTTTACCCTCGTTTACCCCAAGTTACCCACGTTTCACCTTGTTTACCCTCCTTTAACCCAAGTTACCCACGTTTTACCCTGGTTTTCCTTATTTCACCCAAGTTACCCACGTTTCACCCTGTTTACCCTCATTTACCCCAAGTTACCTACATTTCACCCTGTTTACCCTCGATTACCATCAGTTACCCACGTTTCACCCTGTTTACCCTCGTTTACCCCAAGTTACCCACGTTTCACCCTGTTTACCATCCTTTAACCCAAGTTACCCACGTTTCACCCCGTTTACCCTCGTTTACCCCAAGTTACCTACGTTTGTCCCTGTTTACCCTCATTTACCCCAAGTTACCCACGTTTGTCCCTGTTTACCCTCATTTAACCCAAGTTAACCACGTTTCACCCTGTTTACCCTCATTTACCCCAAGTTACCCACGTTTCACCCCGTTTACCCTCATTTAACCCAAGTTGCCCACGTTTCACCCTGTTTACCCTCGTTTACCCCAAGTTACCCACGTTTCACCTTGTTTACCCTCCTTTAACCCAAGTTACCCACGTTTTACCCTGGTTTTCCTTATTTCACCCAAGTTACCCACGTTTCACCCTGTTTACCCTCATTTACCCCAAGTTACCTACTTTTCACCCTGTTTACCCTTGTTTACCACCAGTTACCCACGTTTCACCCTGTTTACCCTCGTTTACCCCAAGTTACCCACGTTTCACCCTGTTTACCCTCGTTTAACCCAAGTTACACACGTTTCACCCCGTTTACCCTTATTTACCCCAAGTTACCTACGTTTGTCCCTGTTTACCCTCATTTACCCCAAGTTACCCACGTTTGTCCCTGTTTACCCTCATTTAACCCAAGTTACCCACGTTTCACCCTGTTTACCCTCATTTACCCCCAGTTACCCACGTTTCACCCCGTTTACCCTCATTTAACCCAAGTTGCCCACGTTTCACTCTGTTTACCCTCGTTTACCACCAGTTACCCACGTTTCACCCTGTTTACCCTCGTTGAACCCAAGTTACCCACGTTTTACCCTGTTTACCCTCGTTTACCCCAAGTTACCCACGTTTCACCTTGTTTACCCTCCTTTAACCCAAGTTACCCACGTTTTACCCTGG
This sequence comes from Siderastrea siderea, assembly GCA_964030785.1. NCBI lineage: Eukaryota > Metazoa > Cnidaria > Anthozoa > Scleractinia > Rhizangiidae > Siderastrea > Siderastrea siderea. The sequence goes on from CAXIQD010000002.1 coordinate 7,133, forward strand.
TTTTCCTTATTTCACCCAAGTTACCCACGTTTCACCCTGTTTACCCTCATTTACCCCAAGTTACCCACGTTTCACCCTCTTTACCCTCGTTTACCACCAGTTACCTTAGTTTCACCCTGTTTACCCTCGTTTAACCCAAGTTACCCACGTTTCACCCTGTTTACTCTCATTTAACCCAAGTTACCCACGTTTCACCCCGTTTACCCGCATTTCACCCAAGTTGCCCACGTTTCACCCTCTTTACCCTCGTTTACCACCAGTTACCCAAGTTTCACCCTGTTTACCCTCGTTTAACCCAAGTTACCCACGTTTTACCCTGTTTACCCTCGTTTAACCCAAGTTACCCACGTTTCACCTTGTTTACCCTCCTTTAACCCAAGTTACCCACGTTTTACCCTGGTTTTCCTTATTTCACCCAAGTTACCCACGTTTCACCGTGTTTACCCTCGTTTACCCCAAGTTACCCACGTTTCACCCTGTTTACCCTCGTTTATCCCAAGTTACCCACGTTTCACCCTGTTTACCCTCGTTTACCCCAAGTTAGCCACGTTTCGCCCTGTTTACCCTCGTTTACTTGCATACGGCAACTGCGCCCGCGATACGAGCGGCAGTCAAAACCGTGGTGTCCTGTCTGTGTTCTCGGTTACGGTTCAAAATGCTACGACTGAAAACCGAGGAAACCCCAGTATTTTGTGTCTGTAAACAAAAGCAAGAGTTTATAGCGACTGAAGCTATATAGGGTTCTCGATCCATTCAAAGGCAGGGTATTTTCCAATAGTATTGTATTGTTGCCCTTGCAAGAAAGGTAAAAATTGGTACGGAGATTGAAGCTGCTAGCGTTTGCGTTTTGTGTGGCTTGTGTTGGATTAAAAGTGTGCATTGTTTTAAAAAGGATAAGAAGAGTGACAAGACGACGACTAAAACGGTCTAAAACCGTAATTTTACACCAGAATTTATTCCTTATATCAGAAGAGTTGACTCGAGCTGCTCTACTTCCAGCGGGCCACACTGGGATCAGATTCGGAGAAACAACAACGCCATCATGAGAGCTACAAAACAACTAATTCCAGTAAGACTTTTAGCGGTTTTGTATGATCTACAAAACAGAAGTTGAAGTGACATCAGCATCGTTACAAGGTGAATGGCGTTACGAGTGCTTGTTGAGAAAGAAAAAATTATCGCACTCAAATTTTCTGATTTAAGCCGCCCAAGTTTCTAAAGGCACGTTTACATACCTTTAATAATGCAACTACCACCCAAGAAATAAGCTTATACTATACAGCCGGATCATAAATTTTTTTACCCTGGTTTTCCTTATTTCACCCAAGTTACCCACGTTTCACCCTGTTTACCCTCATTTACCCCACGTTACCTCATTTCACCCTGTTTACCCTCGTTTACCACCAGTTACCCACGTTTCACCCTCTTTACCCTCGTTTACCCCAAGTTACCGACGTTTCACCCTGTTTACCCTCATTTAACCCAAGTTACCCACGTTTTACCCTGTTTTTCCTTATTTCACCCAAGTTACCCACGTTTCACCCTGTTTACCCTCATTTACCCCAAGTTACCTACGTTTCACCCTTTTTACCCTCGTTTACCACCAGTTACCCACGTTTCAGCCTGTTTACCCTCGTTTACCCCAAGTTACCCACGTTTCACCCTGTTTACCATCATTTAACCCAAGTTACCCACGTTTTACCCTGTCTTTCCTTATTTCACCCAAGTTACCCACGTTTCACCCTGTTTACCCTCATTTACCCTAAGTTACCTACGTTTCACCCTCTTTACCCTCGTTTACCACCATTTACCCAAGTTTCACCCTCTTTACCCTCGTTTAACCCAAGTTACCCACGTTTCACCAAGTTTACCCTCATTTAACCCAAGTTACCCACGTTTCACCCTGTTTACCCTCGTTTACCCCAAGTTACCCACGTTTCACCCTGTTTACCCTCGTTTACCCCAAGTTACCTACGTTTCACCCTCTTTACCCTCGTTTACCACCAGTTACCCAAGTTTCACCCTGTTTACCCTCGTTTACCACCAGTTACCCACGTTTCACCCTGTTTACCCTCGTTTACCACCAGTTACCCACGTTTCACCCTGTTTACCCTCGTTTAACCCAAGTTACCCACGTTTCACCCTGTTTACCCTCGTTTACCCCAAGTTACCCACGTTTCACCCTGTTTACCCTCGTTTACCCCAAGTTACCCACGTTTCACCCTTATTACCCTCGTTTACCCCAAGTTACCCACGTTTCACCCTGTTTACCCTCATTTAACCCAAGTTACCCACGTTTCACCCTGTTTTTCCTTATTTTACCCAAGTTACCCACGTTTCACCCTGTTTACCCTCATTTACCCCAAGTTACCTACGTTTCACCCTTTTTACCCTCGTTTACCACCAGTTACCCACGTTTCACCCTGTTTACCCTCATTTACCCCAAGTTACCTACGTTTCACCCTTTTTACCCTCGTTTACCACCAGTTACCCACGTTTCAGCCTGTTTACCCTCGTTTACCCCAAGTTACCCACGTTTCACCCTGTTTACCATCATTTAACCCAAGTTACCCACGTTTTACCCTGTCTTTCCTTATTTCACCCAAGTTACCCACGTTTCACCCTGTTTACCCTCATTTACCCTAAGTTACCTACGTTTCACCCTCTTTACCCTCGTTTACCACCAGTTACCCAAGTTTCACCCTCTTTACCCTCGTTTAACCCAAGTTACCCACGTTTCACCAAGTTTACCCTCATTTAACCCAAGTTACCCACGTTTCACCCTGTTTACCCTCGTTTACCCCAAGTTACCCACGTTTCACCCTGTTTACCCTCGTTTACCCCAAGTTACCTACGTTTCACCCTCTTTACCCTCGTTTACCACCAGTTACCCAAGTTTCACCCTGTTTACCCTCGTTTACCACCAGTTACCCACGTTTCACCCTGTTTACCCTCGTTTACCACCAGTTACCCACGTTTCACCCTGTTTACCCTCGTTTAACCCAAGTTACCCACGTTTCACCCTGTTTACCCTCGTTTACCCCAAGTTACCCACGTTTCACCCTGTTTACCCTCGTTTACCCCAAGTTACCCACGTTTCACCCTTTTTACCCTCGTTTACCCCAAGTTACCCACGTTTCACCCTGTTTACCCTCATTTAACCCAAGTTACCCACGTTTCACCCTGTTTTTCCTTATTTTACCCAAGTTACCCACGTTTCACCCTGTTTACCCTCATTTACCCCAAGTTACCTACGTTTCACCCTTTTTACCCTCGTTTACCACCAGTTACCCAAGTTTTACCCTGTTTACCGTCGTCTACCACCAGTTACCCACGTTTCACCCTGTTTACCCTCGTTTAACCCAAGTTACCCACATTTCACCCCGTTTACCCTCATTTAACCCAAGTTACCCACGTTTCACCCGGTTTACCCTCAATTAACGCAAGTTACCCACGTTTCACCCCGTTTACCCTCATTTAACCCAAGTTACCCACGTTTCACCCCTTTTTACCCTCGTTTACCCCAAGTTACCCACGTTTCCCCCTGTTTACCCTCATTTAACACAAGTTACCCACGTTTTACCCTGTTTTTCCTTATTTCACCCAAGTTACCCACGTCTCACCCTGTTTACCCTCGTTTACCCCAAGTTACCCAGGTTTCACCCTGCTTACCATTGTTTAACCCAACTTACCCACGTTTCGCCCTGTTTACCCTCATTTAACCCAAGTTACCAACGTTTCACCCGGTTTACTCTCATTTAACCCAAGTTACCCACATTTCACCCTGTTTACCCTCATTTACCACCAGTTACCCAAGTTTCACCCTGTTTACCCTCGTTTACCACCAGTTACCCACGTTTCACCCTGTTTACCCTCTTTTAACCCAAGTTACCCACGTTTCACCCCGTTTACCCTCATTTAACCCAAGTTACCCACGGTTCACCCTGTTTACCCTAAATTAACCCAAGTTACCCACGTTTCACCCCGTTTACCCTCATTTAACCCAAGTTACCCACGTTGCACCCTGTTTACCCTCGTTTACCCCAAGTTACCCATGTTCCACCCTGTTTAACCTCATTTACCCCAAGTTACCCACGTTTCACCCTGTTTACCCTCGTTTAACCCAAGTTACCCACGTTTTACCCTGTTTTTCCTTATTTCACCCAAGTTACCCACGTTTCACCATGTTTACCCTCATTTACCCCAAGTTACCTACGTTTCACCCTCTTTACTCTCGTTTACCAGTAGTTACCCAAGTTTCACCCTGTTTACCCTCGTTTACCACCAGTTACTCACGTTTCACCCTATTTACCCACGTTTAACCCAAGTTCCCCACGTTTCACCCTGTTTACCCTCGTTTACCCCAAGTTACCCACGTTTCACACTGTTTACCCTCGTTTACCCCAAGTTACCCACGTTTCACACTGTTTACCCTCGTTTACCCCAAGTTACACACGTTTCACACTGTTTACCCTCGTTTACCCCAAGTTACCCACGTTTCAACCTGTTTACCCTCATTTAACCCAAGTTACCCACGTTTTACCCTGTTTTTCCTTATTTCACCCAAGTTACCCACGTTTCACCCTGTTTACCCTCATTTTACACAAGTTACCCACGTTTTACCCTGTTTTTTCTTATTTCACCCAAGTTACCCACGTTTCACCCTGTTTACCCTCATTTACCCCAAGGTACCTACGTTTAACCCTCTTTACCCGCGTTTACCATCAGTTACTCAAGTTTCACCCTGTTTACCCTCGTTTACCACCAGTTACCCACGTTTCACCCTGTTTACCCTCGTTTAACCCAAGTTACCCACGTTTCACCCTGTTTACCCTCGTTTACCCCAAGTTACCCACGTTTCAACCTGTTTACCCTCGTTTACCCCAAGTTACCCACGTTTCACCCTTTTTACCATTTTTTAACCCAAGTTACACACGTTTCACCCTGTTTATCCTCATTTACCCCAAGTTACCTACGTTTGTCCCTGTTTACCCTCATTTACCCCAAGTTACCCACGATTGTCCCTGTTTACCCTCATTTAACCCAAGTTACCCACGTTTCACCCTGTTTACCCTGATTTACCCCAAGTTACCCACGTTTCACCCTGTTTTTCCTTATTTTACCCAAGTTACCCACGTTTCACCCTGTTTACCCTCATTTACCCCAAGTTACCTACGTTTCACCCTTTTTACGCTCGTTTACCACCAGTTACCCAAGTTTCACCCTGTTTACCGTCGTTTACCACCAGTTACCCACGTTTCACCCTGTTTACCCTCGTTTAACCCAAGTTACCCACGTTTCACCCCGTTTACCCTCATTTAACCCAAGTTACCCACGTTTCACCCTGTTTACCCTCAATTAACGCAAGTTACCCACGTTTCACCCCGTTTACCCTCATTTAACCCAAGTTACCCACGTTTCACCCCTTTTTACCCTCGTTTACCCCAAGTTACCCACGTTTCACCCTGTTTACCCTCATTTAACATAAGTTACCCACGTTATACCTTGTTTTTCCTTATTTCACCCAAGTTACCCACGTTTCACCCTGTTTATCCTCGTTTACCCCAAGTTACCCAGGTTTCACCCTGCTTACCATTGTTTAATCCAAGTTACCCACGTTTCGCCCTGTTTAACCTCATTTAACCCAAGTTACCAACGTTTCACCCGGTTTACTCTCATTTAACCCAAGTTACCCACATTTCACCCTGTTTACCCTCATTTACCACCAGTTACCCAAGTTTCACCCTGTTTACCCTCATTTACCACAATTACCCACGTTTCACCCTGTTTACCCTCGTTTAACCCAAGTTACCCACGTTTCACCCCGTTTACCCTCATTTAACCCAAGTTACCCACGGTTCACCCTGTTTACCCTCAATTAACCCAAGTTACCCACGGTTACCCCGTTTACCCTCATTTAACCCAAGTTACCCACGTTTCACCCTGTTTACCCTCGTTTACCCCAAGTTACCCATGTTCCACCCTGTTTACCCTCATTTACCCCAAGTTACCCACTTTTCACCCTGTTTACCCTCGTTTAACCCAAGTTACCCACGTTTTACCCTGTTTTTCCTTATTTCACACAAGTTACCCACGTTTCACCCTGTTTACCCTCATTTACCCCAAGTTACCTACGTTTCACCCTCTTTACTCTCGTTTACCAGTAGTTACCCAAGTTTCACCCTGTTTACCCTCGTTTACCACCAGTTACACACGTTTCACACTGTTTACCCTCGTTTACCCCAAGTTACCCACGTTTCACCCTGTTTACCCTCATTTAACCTAAGTTACCCACGTTTTACCCTGTTTTTCCTTATTTCACCCAAGTTACCCACGTTTCACCCTGTTTACCCTCATTTTACCCAAGTTACCCACGTTTTACCCTCTTTTTAAATATTTCACCCAAGTTACCCACGTTTCACCCTGTTTACCCTCATTTACCCCAAGGTACCTACGTTTAACCCTCTTTACCCGCGTTTACCATCAGTTACTCAAGTTTCACCCCTGTTTACCCTCGTTTACCACCAGTTACCCACGTTTCACCCTGTTTACCCTCGTTTAACCCAAGTTACCCACGTTTTACCCTGTTTACCCTCGTTTACCCCAAGTTACCCACGTTTCAACCTGTTTACCCTCCTTTACCCCAAGTTACCCACGTTTCACAATTTTTACCATTTTTTAACCCAAGTTACACACGTTTCACCCTGTTTATCCTCATTTACCCCAAGTTACCTACGTTTGTCCCTGTTTACCCTCATTTACCCCAAGTTACCCACGATTGTCCCTGTTTACCCTCATCTAACCCAAGTTACCCACGTTTCACCCTGTTTACCCTCATTTACCCCAAGTTACCCACGTTTCACCTCGTTTACCCTAATTTAACCCAAGTTACCCACGTTTCACCCTGTTTACCCTCGTTTACCCCAAGTTACCCACGTTTCACCCTGTTTACCCTCATTTAACCCAAGTTACCCACGTTTTACCCTGTTTTTCCTCATTTCACCCAAGTTACCAACGTTTTACCCTGTTTACCCTCGTTTAGCCCAAGTTACCCACGTTTCACCCTGCTTACCATTGTTTAACCCAAGCTACCCACGTTTCGCCCTGTTTACCCTCTATTAACCGAACTTACCCACGTTTCACCCGGTTTACTCTCATTTAACCCAAGTTACCCACATTTCACCCTGTTTACCCTCATTTACCCAAAGTTACCCACGATTTACCCTGTTTACCCTCATTTAACCCAAGTTACCCACGTTTCACCCTGTTTACCCTCGTTTACCCCAAGTTGCCCACGTTTCACCCTGTTTCCCTTCATTTAACCCAAACTACCCACGTTTTACCCTGTTTTTCCTTATTTCACCCAAGTTACCCACGTTTCACCCTGTTTACCCTCGTTTACTCCAAGTTACCCACGTTTCACCCTGTTTACCCTCATTTACCACCAGTTACCCACGTTTCACCCTGTTTACCCTCGTTTATCACCAGTTACCCACGTTTCACCCCGTTTACCCTTATTTAACCCAAGTTACCCACGTTTTACCCTGTTTATCCTCGTTTACCCCAAGTTACCCACGTTTCACACTGTTTACCCTCGTTTACCCCAAGTTACCCACGTTTCACCCTGTTTACCCTCGTTTACCCCAAGTTACCCACGTTTCACCCTGTTTACCCTCATTTAACCCAAGTTACCCACGTTTTACCCTGTTTTTCCTTATTTCACCCAAGTTAC
>CAXIQD010000003.1:0-25000 GCA_964030785.1 Siderastrea siderea
GTATTGATAACATGAACAGAGTAGTGGTTGTTTCCGCGTTTTACGAAACAAAGCGAACAGCAGACGAACAAGTATCTTTCGCCAAGACTGATCAACAAGTCAACCGATAATACGGTAAACTTAACGGCAAACTGACGTTTGGAGAGAGCCGCAATCAAGTCGCAATAACGATTTTCAGTTTATTCATTCATTGTTTAATACTTATGTCGTTTTATTGATCTCTGACATTGACATCAAAGGATCTGACTAGTTTTATAGTAAATGTCCTTCGTTTTAAAATTCGCTGCTAATCTCAAATATTTATCACTTCTGGAACTAAATTAAATTACAAAATACTCCTTCGTTTATTAACGGTTTTATTTATATCTTTATTCTAAACAATGAAACTGAAGGTATTTCTCTTAATTGCCCAAGGTTTTTTACGCAAAAAAATCGGTGACAAATGCGAAGAGAATATTTCCGGATACCACCTGAAATGGCAAAGGATTCAAACATGCAGCATATTTTGGTACATGACAACCTCGTCGTGTTTTGAATTTTCATTCAGTTTCAGCTCAGACAGAGCAACCATGTACAATTCCGGAACCTTCAAGTCAGCAATCGTGTAAATTTGAGTGCTTGTGCCTAGAAGATATATCGTAGCCTATGATTTTCTTATTTTGCCGACATTTGCGTGACTTTTTGCGAGTTGCCGTTATGGGAAATTTGCATACCGAGGATCGTGCAAGCAGAAGAAATTTTGATTGGCTGTTTTGTTGAATGTCAATCAATCAAAAAAGTGGGCGGTAGACGTTCCGTAGAAGAATTGTATCAGGCTCTATTTTTCGTTTCGCCTGTCCCGCCTGAATGTTTCACCGAGCGAAACGAAAATAGAGCCTGATCGCAGGTTACCTTGAAAGACTTCGTCAGCTACTTGTTCAGATGTTCCAATATGCAGTTTACGACCAATATTTTTGGCATATAATCAACGTTCCAGCCGCATCACCATTTAAAATAAAAATACTAAGAGCGGCAAACCAATGTTTGAGTTTTAACAGGTACAGCTCGGCAACCGGCAGACTCTCTTGCACTGGCAGGATGGGGACTCAAGCACAGCCTTGGGTGCCGGTTCCCCCGTCGTGCAGTCAATGGCCAGCTTGCCATCCTCTAGACACCATCCAGAACCAATGGGTGAGGGGAATTGGGGGAGAGCTTTCAAGACTCCTGTGCCATACTGCTGACTGATAGTTTGCTCGCTCACAATGCTTATGCAGAGTGTCCTGGCACGGCGGAAGCTGGTTCGATTCTAACTCTCCTTTTCAGGCACAGAAGAGATGGTAACACAATTCATTAACATCCTTAGTTCCTGTGTTTGAGGAGTATATCAGGCACGTGAACTCTTGAAGACTCTTAAACAGCTCATGTGATAATTCTAACTCCATCCCAAGCTGTTGGAATAACTCTTGGAATGCAGGACTTCGTTTTGCTAGCTTTAACGCAGTCAGTTTTCCTTTTCCTGAAAAAGCGCTGACACTATCACACCCAGTGAAAGCATGCAGTCCAGGAAAACATTTGCATATCCCAGAACCATGACGTTGGACAACATTTGTAATGCTTATATACCTTGTACGAGTCTGTGTACCACATTTCCAATATATAGTAGCGGGAACAAAGTCCTCGAATGCCAGACAAAGTACAAAAACGTCGGTATCTTCTGATGATATCACAGCAGCCTTGTAGCCATTCTTTGCTGCAAGAGATGCGTGAAGTAAACTAGCCTGGTGTCCGCTTCCTCTTAAGTTGACCTGAGATCTTCTCTTAGCCTGACACGGTCTGGTGAAATCTCAACATACCTTTCCTCGGTCGTGGTGAAAAGTGTTTTCCCTGTTAGTCTTTGCCTGAACCTCTCCTTCTGTCATTCTTCGGAGACAACTCTAACCAATTGCTTCTTATCTTGAGGGCTCGACAAAAACCTCTTCGAAGCATTCCTTTGTATCTCTGATGAGGATACTTCAACATAGGATCTCGGGGGAGGACCACAGCGCTCCCCTGCATTGTAGATGGGAAGTTCCATTCGCTTACTACTTCAAGGCTTCTTTGTTTGGACTTTGTTGTTACAGGGGTCGCCTGGATTGGAGGGAGATTGGGGCCAAACTGTCAAGCCTGTGTGGCAATGCCATTTACTCTATGTGACGTGCCCCCGCCCGAGAGTGTTTCCTCTAATCTGTTGATGTTGTCCCAGGCGAGCGATGTACTTATGTAAGGCTTGATGTTGTCAGGCAGTGGGACGGCGTTTTCCGGGTTCATTTCCATTTTCTGAAGACACAGCGCTGTGTTCAATTCCTCAATTTGTGAGTAGGCTACCCCATGTCCACATCGATTCAGGATCTGAATTAGTTCTACATTATTGGTCAAGGACTTAACAGCGTAGGGAAGTAATATGTGTTTTGGAGGCTTCCTTCGGCCGCCAGTCACTCCGAAGACTATGTCCTGCCCAAATGAGTTGACAAGGCGCTGGACTTTTGATGAGCACGGTTCTTCTGGATACTTTGGACTTGCGATTAACAAGGTCGCTAGAAACACTCTAACTCCACTGGGGAGATTTATTCCATCTCCAGTAATCTGTGAAGGCGCAAGGGGGCCACGACATCTCGTTTTCATTACGAAATATGGCTTTCTGAAGTTCTAGAGCAACACGTCGGATGTCATCCGTCGTTGATGCTTGGCATTCGCACTGCTGTTGCTGTAATCGCGCCACCTCTTTAGCTAACTGAAGTCGTGACAAATTCTCAGGGATGACAAACACTCTGTTGTTACCAAGCAGGTCTTCAAACTATAATAAACTCCCAAATTCTGCCTCAAGTTTCCTGCGAAGGAGCGTTTTGGTGAACTCTTTAGTTTCCATCACGCCCAAATCTTTCATGTAGGAGGTCATCGTTAGAGTTGGATCAGTGAGCCATATTAGTCTAGGCTTCTCCAGCATGTTGTTCCTGATATGATCGAAAGCTTCTCATATGCTGCTGACTCAATGTGAGTATATTCGTCATCCGAAGGTATAAATGATGAAGTCGAAGTGGTGCTTGTTTCTCACTTTGGCCGTGTATTCCCTGCAGCAAGTTCCGTGGTAGCAGGCCTCAGCTGCTACCAAATCTAGGGACACTATAGCTAACATCTATCATTCCTAGCCAATGTAGTCTTCCTGATATTTCCGTCTGCGCGCAGATCAATGCATTGGATCAGCTTCTCTCGCACATCGTTGCCTTTAACGTACTTACTAACTTTGTCGCAAAATATACAAACACGTTTGTACGTTGTGCTTCTGGTTGTAGGTTCTCGAATAGACGATCTTCTTCCTGTTGTGACAGACTCATTGCTATGACTTTTCTCTTTACATATGTTATCAAGATCTCTTTTCATAGTAAAAATACTGCAGCATTTACGGTGATAAATAATGTTCGGACATTCTTCTCCTTTCACTGTTTTGGCGAGATCTAAAATCGGCGTGTACTGCTGAATTTCTGCCGCCCTCAAACGCGTTTTCCATGATTGGGTATCTTGCAGCGATGATAGATCACCAGAAGCTTCAGTACAGTGTATTAGACAGTAGTCTCTTATTTTGACACAAAGACGTTTCTTGGTGGGTTCATCCGATTCTTTATTTATATTCCTATTAAGTTTATTTCCTAGACAATGGAGATAAAACGGCTACATTCATGAAGTCGTTCCCAGAAGTAAACTTGTACCAAAACAAAACACTCAATATTCGGCTGTCTGGTACTGTGCATCTTCAAATTTGACTTTAACAAATCTCAAGCATTTCCTCTAAATCCTCTCATAGCACTAGTCAACGTCTCTTAAATACACCTCCGATAACATATATCCAATTTTTTATCATTTATCTGTCTTTACAACGATATAAACCGGCCAAGACACACTCGACTTATAACAAGAGTTTTGAAATCGAGTTCACATCTTGCAGGCCTGTATACATTTATATCTATTTTTACCGAAAATCGCCTTAAATATCTTTTAATTTCCTCCCAATTACTTTCATATAGCTGATATACATTGTATATTTGTATACTTTGTATTAAAATGCAGGAAATTCGCCATAAAAAGGTAGGAAACGCGACTAACAACTTACCTGAGAGATTGTCCGCCATCTTGGATTACCCATAATGTATTACAAAGGCAGATGAAAATAAATTCGCTCCAAAACAACGTTTTAAAGGTTTCTTTCGCTTTTAATCGGTAACATCCTGGTAACAGCGGATAAAAAGATATCTTTGTATTTCTTTGAAAAGAGGCGTTCGATGTTTATTGTTTCTTTTCTAGAGCTTTTTCTGTTTAGCCTCGTTTTCATGCTAGGGCCCTATTCTTCACTTTTTAAATCAAAAAATATATCATAAAGCTGCCCATTCAAAATTGCTATCATCAAAATTTTAAAACAACCTGAGATACTCTTCACATTGACACCTGTCACAATTTCTCCCTCAAAGTGGTAAGAAAATCTGATCGGGCCCATGGACTAGAATGCCGACACTATTTTCGTTCCTCTGTTTTGGGTCATTGGGGGGCTCAAGAATGGAGTTTACAGTATGATCGCTTTGGCAACGTGTCGAGTTGGAAACACTGTGTAACCACTACTAACAATAGTCTCCATGAGTCTTTGACGATCTCCCAGGCTAAGTAGTCTCAGCTTTCCGGAAAATCAATGAACCTACATCGCTCTCTTTAACGAAAAGAAAAAACCACTTTCATAAGGGTTAAATGACCCCCCAAGTAACGCTCCCTTTATATCTGAAAATGACCCCAGCCATAGATGGAGGAAAGGTAATGTCACGAGCAAAATGTCCGGTAATTGAGAGATAAGCTTTCAGTCTGGTAAAATCAACGTCATTATAAGGCGGCCGATTGTTCAGAGGCCGCGCGAAGACTCAGTGAACCGACATACGACAAACCAGGAATGCAAGTTAATTTTCATGAGTCGGCCGAACGTGCCCACGCACGTCCACCGCCTAAAAAGGAAAACATCTTACTTCCCAAAGACAAAAGTCTACATTATAGACTGTCTGAAAATAAAAGGCAATGGGGTATGTGTTAACATATGCTGAAGATGATGTTCTGGCAAACCCTGGTAGGTAGCTAACCCAAAGGGGCATACTCTAGATTTCAAGTGATGGGGATGTGCGAAGGATTTGTTTGGGTTGGAAATTCACGATTTCTGGATTTTTTTGGGTAAGAAATTTTGACAATTTTTGGGGGGTAGTTTGATTCTAGTAAGGATTTTGTCGGGGACGGAAACAGTGGGAACATTGGCTGTAAAAAAAAAAGATTGTTACTGTTATTGTTATTGTTAGTGTTGTGGAAAGTTTATTGCAGGGGTTTATTTGAGGTTGTGCTTCAAGCCTAAGTGATTTTTTGGGTTTTAATTTATGTCCCCATTAGTACCTCCCTGTCAGTTGAAATCTAGAGAGCCCTCCCCCGCCCCGCCCCGCCAGGCAACCGACGGTGACATCATGCATGCTGCTATAATAGGAGTAATGGTCTTGTTACTGGAAGTCGCACAACAAGACAACAATAATTACTAAATTTCCTGCTACACCTGCACCTACATGTAATTTGGAGAAAATAACTGTGGTGAAAGATTGTTGTCACTGACTAAAAATTTAAACGCGGACGTTTCGGTTAAAAATTACTGTAACCTTCTTCAGCGTAAGTTCAAATGGCGTCCAGATGTAAATTAGATGTTTTTTAGAAAGGCGAGAATCCACTAGGGATTGGCCAGGATTTTGTACATCTCAGGAATGTCCACGTGTTCATTGATCGAGTTCGGTTCACGGATGGAATGCCATGCTTCTAAAAACAGTCTGCGTGACCACTGAGAACAGCGGTCCACTGACAATCTCGACATCGTCGAAATTAAAATCGTGATTAGTTTGCGCGCAATGTTGTGCCAACAGGGAGTTCTTGTCACCTGTGAAAACAGCTCTTTTGTGTTCTCTTGTTCTGGACTTTAGTGCGCGTGATGTTTGTCCGATATAAACTTTCTCACAGTCTTTGCAGCTGATTTTTATAAACAACTCCTGTCGATAGATCTTGATCAAACTTGTCTTTAGGCTTTTTTAGGATTGAGCCGACAGTCTTTACGGGTTTGTGGGCGGCATTTACGTTGAACTGATTCAAAGTTCTTGCAATTTTTTCCGAAATTCCTTTAATGTACGGCAAAGTGACAAAACTTTTGCGTATTTGGGACTGTGGTTGAACTTCAGGTGTTGGTGTTGTTGTATTTTGGCAGCTTCTTATGAAGGAGTCGGTGTGGAGTGGTGGAGCTCCGATGCCACACCTGCCACCTTCTATGGGTTACCGAAAATACATAAACCTGATGTTCCGTTGAGACCCATTACCAGTTCCATCAACTGCCCCACCTATCAGGTTTCCAGGTATCTAGCTTCCATCTTGCCTCCGTTACAAAACAACAAGTACACTGTTAAGGTCGGCACACACGAGGGAACTAGTCCCTGCGACTGGACCCCTGTAGTGTGTACACGAAAGAAATAGTTGCGGGGACAAGTCCCTTGAAAAAATAAATTTAGGGTGCTTCTTATGAAAGAGTCTGTGTAACCATTGATCTTAAGCGCATCAACTACATGTTTTACTTCAGATAGTTTGTCGTCCTCAGTTGACGGGATCTTCCTTGCTCTGTCGAGAAGGGTTAGCGTTTGTGTTGTGAAGGGTGGTGAGAGTTGAAGTGAAGGTACTTGTCAGTATGTGTGGCTTTCCTGTAAACGCTGGTCTTAATTGTTCCATCGGGATTCCTGGTTGTCTTCGTGTCGAGAAATGCAATAGATCCGTCTTTTTCCTCTTCTACAGTAAATTTGATGTGTGGGTTGATGGAATTGAGATGGTTGTGGAATTCTGTAAGGTGTTCTCGGGAGAGACAGACGTTACTGTCGTCAACATATCTATACCACCACTTCGGGGAGTGGGGTGTGGTATCTAGTGCTCTTTCTTCGACGTGTTCCATCACCAAGTTTGCTAAGATAGCGCTACCTGGTGAGCCCATGGGGCAGCCAAATATTTGTTTGTAGAATGCGCCATTGAAGACAAAGTAGTTGTTGTCAAGCACCATTTCAAGCAACTTCATGATGTTGTCAACAGACAAATTGGTTCTCTCAGAGATGGTCAGGTCGCATTCAAGCCTGTTCTTTGTCACTTGGAGTGCCAGAGCTGTGGGAATAGATGTAAAAAGTGACACGACATCAAAAGAAACCATGATCTCCTGTGGATCGATGGTGTTTGCAGAGATTTTTTCCACAAAGTCGCTGCTGTTCTTAAAGGTCGGCACACACAAGGGGACTAATCCCTGCGACTGGTCCCTGCGACTAGTCCCGGGGACCAATTCCCTTCTGTGCACTACCCATTTTAGTCAAAAAATGTAGTCGCAGGGACCAAATTTGGTCCCTGCGACCAGTCCCACGAATGTTTGAATTCGTGGGACCAGTCCCGGGGACTAGTCCCACAAACTATGCTTGGTCCCTTCGTGTGTACTGTTCGAGGGACAAGTCCCTGCGACCAAATGAAAATATTTCATCCAATCTTTTACTTTTTTTCTAGTTGACCTTGTCTGTATTGGGAGTGTTGGTCGAACAGTTGTCTTTTTACGCTTCTGTACCAGCAATATAGGACGCTGGATAACATTTTATCGAAATTGCAAATGACAAACACTGATAGACCCCACGAGGTATGAACCGGAAAGTAAAAGCGACATCTACTTTTTGCAACATGAAAATTTGTTGCGCGAGAAGGTGGTAATACGCGCAACAAACAATCTCAACTTGCAACGGCAACATTGTTCCGCGACAAGTTGCACGAAAATGTTGCCCGTATTACTGGGCCTTTATTTTAATGTTTTGTGGTTAATCTAGTAAATTCAGTTTCACTGTTGAGGATCGCTTTATCTTTCGTCTCCACATCGGCGAATTTCAGTTAAAGCGCCCTAAATTTATTTTTTCAAGGGATTTGTCCCCGCAACTATTTCCTTCGTGTACACACTACAGAGGTCCAGTCGCAGGGACCAATCGCAGGGACTAGTCCCCTAGTGTGTGCCGACCTTAACAGTGTACTTGTTGTTTTGTAACGGAGGCAAGATGGAAGCTAGATACCTGGAAACCTGATAGGTGGGGCAGTTGATGGAACTGGTAATGGGTCTCAACGGAACATCAGGTTTATGTATTTTCGGTAACCCATAGAAGGTGGCAGGTGTGGCATCGGAGCTCCACCACTCCACACCGACTCCTTCATAAGAAACTCCCAAAATACAACAACACCAACACCTGAAGTTCAACCACAGTCTCAAACACGCAAAGGTTTTGTCACTTTGCCGTACATTAAAGGAATTTCGGAAAAAATTGCAAGACTTTTGAATCAGTTCAACGTAAATGCCGCCCACAAAACCGTAAAGACTGTCGGCTCAATCCTAAAAAAGCCTAAAGACAAGTTTGATCAAGATCTATCGACAGGAGTTGTTTATAAAATCAGCTGCAAAGATTGTGAGAAAGTTTATATCGGACAAACATCACGCGCACTTAAGTCCAGAACAAGAGAACACAAAAGAGCTGTTTTCACAGGTGACAAGAACTCCCTGTTGGCACAACATTGTGCGCAAACTAATCACGATTTTAATTTCGACAATGTCGAGATTGTCAGTGGACCGCTGTTCTCAGTGGTTACGCAGACTGGTTTTAGAAGCATGGCATTCCATCAGTGAAACGAACTCGATCAATGAACACGTGCCATCTCTGAGATGTACAAAATCCTGGCCAATCCCTAGTGGATTCTCGCCTTTCTAAAAAACATTTAATTACATCTGGACGCCGTTTGAACTTACGCTGAAGAAGGTTACAGTAATTTTTAACCGAAACGTCCGCTTTTAAATTTTTAGTCAGTGACAACAATCTTTTACTATTTTTAAATCATGCCTGACTACGATTATGGTATTTTTAAACTTTGTGGTGGTTTTTCTAATCAGCATTTGCAGTTTTTCTAATCAGCATTGCTGGGTAAGTGATATGTTGTACATATTATGGAGGTGAAGTTCTCTGGGACCAAATGAACTTTTCTTACTTTATACATGTAGGAAGGTGAGCATAACAGTTAAGGTGCCTATAGGGAAAGATTCATCTCTAATTTAATCATAGTTAATGGCGTGCTTGGTGGCACCTGCCCAATAAAAACAATCACATATTGCAAATTAGAATACAGAATGTTGCCTTAATTCCAAGTTGAAATAAGCGGGTTAGCTTGAACAACTGAAGTTGAGCTGGTTTGACTTTCTCTGTCTAATTTGCCCTAGTTAGTGTGGTAGTTGTAATATTCTGTCATAGGCTACAATTGAATGGTTACAGTAAGGTGTTATTTACCAATAATTTAACTCTATTGTTGGACTTGAATGTGTTCATTCTTGATTTTCTGTTATGGACGTGAATAATTAACAATTATCCTGCGAAATCGCGCGGAATATCACCTGATACTTAGCCGACGAGGTCGTAGGCCGAGTTGGCTAAATCAGGGGATATTCCGCAAGATTGAGCAGGACAATTGTTTTATTATTCAACAAATTCTCATCGACTACCATCTTCAGAACGAGAAAAACTATGCTTCTATGATGAAAACGTTAAAAGCTAGCAACACATAATATAATGAACATCAAAACAAAACTTCAAGAAATCGAAGTTCACTACGTAACCGTTCACTTGAAAAGACTCATGTTTGGAACTGACAAGACAAAGTCAAAAAGTATTGCTACATTACCGAGTATAAGTCCTCTTCCTGGTAATTAAGCTTAAAATCTTTTTAACTTTGCAACTTTCCGTGAGCAAGTGAGCTGCTTCGTTCGCAATAGCATTTTCTTGGTTGAGTTCTCACTAGGGAAATTCCAGGTCAACCGCTGGATATCTCTGTAAGCTGAAGCGAATACTTGTTGACTTTTTAAGAGCATTTAATCGTAGAAAGTTTCTTCCAGGGAGTTAAAATTTCCGGAGAACACTGCTCAAACTGCCTCGCTTTTAAAAATGGCCGCCAGACAAACAATGAAAGAAAATCTGCAGTGCACTTCCAAATATGGTCACTTACGTATATCGCAGGATATCTGTCATGTACGAATGACAGATATTGAGGGCTTCCTTACCATATATGGGCATAGTAACAATTTGTTGAATAGTAAAAGTAATATGTGATATTCAATATGTTGCACACGTTGAACCAAGAAAGGAAATCAGAGTTCCCAAAGGGAATCGTACCTGTGATCTTTCGTACACAGTTTGCGATGGTCTAACAAACGAGGTACTGGAAAACTCATGGCGAGTTTGATCATATTCACAAGGGTCATTATCACACGCGTCCTACATAGTACAACGTAAGATCAGTCGAAAACAATCACTGTGACGATAAAAAGAGATGGTGATACAATTTGAAATCCGTGAACGTTGCAACAACAGTTGGTAGACTCGCGAATCACGAGTTTCTCAGAACGACTTTGTAATCTTTAGTTCATCTTGCAAAAGCGTCTCAACAAACACGTTTAATGGGTTCCAAATTATTTATTTATACAGTGTATATTACGAAGCCCGACCTTTGCCTTTTACTTCTTAGTTTATGTCCACTTTTGACTTCGTCCAATGGTTTGTTGTTGACATTTATGTTTCATCTGCTATCATTTCAGTTGTGGACTCTCTACTGTGATCATACAAAGAGTCCTGGTGAACCTTCAACACAGGCGACCTCCATTGTCATGGAATTCTGGGGAAAGGTGACGCCTGGAATACTACACTTACTAACACAAGCGAAAGAGGTAAACACTTATAAAACGGGTCTTTGTCTGACCGATGAAAAAGAAGTGAACCAGTCTTTGTTTTGCATTTGGACAGTGTTTTTTTGTAGTGTTTTTACTAGTGACATTTAGGTTTTCAGAAAATTCTGCTACAAATGTAAGTTTTTTAAGGGCCTTAGTCAGCTATGCTATTCGGTGACGTCACATCTCGCGCCAAGTCGAGTGGACGTAAAAAGAACGCCTGGGTACGAGACTGAGGCATCACTTGATGTCTTACTCCTGGTATTCTAGGAGCACTTTGTGTGCGAGCGAAGTTACCCAATCATAATCTTGTCACAGCTTTGGCATAACACAAAATCCTCGTGCCATAGCCCCTTTAAACTAGCTTGTGATTACTCACTCTCAAACTAAAAAGAAAAGATAACCTGTGCTCCCATCTTTGAAGGAGTTTTTCTTGGAACAGCTGTATACATGTGAACGAAAATTAATATTCTTATGAAAAAGGTTTGCGTCAATGTAGCATGTAAACAGGCTCTTCAGTGGCAAAATTCCATAGCCGAGTGTGTCGGGCCACTCTTGGATCTTTTTCAGTGATCATTTCCTTCTCAATCCGCGCTCGGCTTGCTCCGCTGGCTCACTCACTCTTCGAGGGCGGGACTGAGGAGTCTGCTCACAGGCCAATGTCATTTGCGTCAAAGGACACATTATTCTCTCTTACATTTCAATACTACAGACTGATGTCCTGTAATGTTTCAGCTAACAATGAGTGTCAGTCATCACTTCTTGAATTTAATCGAGGGGCTGCAAGAGTGTAACTCGACGCCATTTCCCAAGGTGAGCCGCACGTGCAGTGCAAGAGACCACAGGCCTGCCATCTTCTATGTGGTGTACTGTGCTCTTATATAGCCCTGTCGGTTTTTGCCTTTAAAAAATAATGTTAGGTTTTTAAATCTCGCCCCGTCGCAAGCGTCAAATTACAGAACAAAAACCAGAACACATTTGCCACAAAACACACATTTGCGTCAATGAAATACGGGAAATAATTGTTCAGTTCTGTTAAAAATGGCTATCTTACTGCACAAAAGTCATTAATGAGTGTGTTTTGCTTTGGATAGTCAGGATATTTTTCAAGTTCATTCCTTTTGTCTTCTTTGAAGTGAATTAAAACTGATTGTGGCTCATTCGTTCTTTGAAAATCCCTTGATATCGTGCCTTTGGTGGTGAAAAAACAATTCAAAGATGAATCTGGCACATTTTTGACTGGACAACCAAGAAAAACTTACTGGCATTACCCCTTCAATACTTTTAACGGTTTCTATTTCAGTTAAATCCTTTTTTTAAAAAAAGGTGTTAAAACATCTTAGAGACAAAACTAGTAAGTCAACTCAAGCATTTCTTTCACTCAAAAGACAAGGCACTGAGAACACGACTGTAAAATATGTAATACAGGTGAAACCCATTATTATTAATGTACTATTATAATTTGATTACATATTTAATTATAATAAAACCTTAAAGTGAACACGGCTCAAGTTAAATCTTTTTATTTCTTTCAGCTGTACCCGATGTGGTATCCAATTCTAACTTACTGCTTCTCTCAAGGGATAAGAATAATTTGTCAGTTTGGCTTGTGTTGAACTGAACCTGTAGTGATTCATCATGACCGACCCTCAACATGGATAACTTTCTTTACTTACTCTAGCTTTCTCCACTCCGTTAAGACTCAAAAGGAATTTTTGAGGACTGTAAACTTCACTGAGCGAGGTATGCAGGGGTGAATTTAATAGAACATTTACAAGTGCATTTTACAAGTGTAGCTATCGTTTCTGAGGTTGAAAACAATAGCTACGCTTGCACATTACTCTTGTAAATGTTTTATTAAATTTACCCCAGGTGCAGACAAACGCTGTGAGGGTGTGCTTTACGTCTATTGAGGCTGCACTTACTTCGTTCAGCGAATTTTCCCCGACCCCAGCGTGGAGTCGAGGAGACAGGTGTACTACTCAAAGCAGTCAAACGCAAAACCTAAGTGCCAATATTTGTTGCCACTGTCATTATCGACAGTACCCATAAGCACAAACCAGGTAAATGTGGTGATTGACAGTTACTTTCTTTGGAATGGACTCTCAACGTCAAAACGTTTAAGTTGTCACCAACGGTTTTACGTTCAACTGCTGTGAAACCAACGGCCACTTCCCTACAACAGTGATGTCTCTTTTGACCTGGATACCGATCCTTTTACTTTTATACACGTTCTCAAATCTCCCTAGCTCTGTCCTGTAGCTGTAGAAGGGTACATTTATAGATGCCATGCTGCCTTAGCATTTCTGGATTATCGGTTTTTTGGTTTATTTTGCAACCTCGAGGTTTGCCCTCTCTTCATACCGGTTTGACTTGATGTTACAGTTCGCGGACAAAATTTTGCCACGCCCTATGTTATTTCCTGGATTTTCTTTCTCAAACTCGTGATCCTCTCATTACAGCTCTCGGAAGCAGCGCATGCGCGATTGCGCAAAGCCCAGTCTCGGAGGCGGATCAACAAAGACACCAAATCAGCGCTGGCCAAATGGCTCAAACAACTGCAGTTCAAGATGGCGCTCGCCGAACAGTCGCCAGATGGCTCCTTGTTTATATAAAGACGTATCCATGGCAACCTCGATATCGTACTTACTGCCCACGTCCAAAACAAGCATTGGTGGAAAATGCGCTGTAAAAACTATAGTACCTCATATTCATTTCACGATTCATGTGAAATGCAAATGTACGACTCATTGATTGTAAACTTTTTAAAATTGCTTAAAAAAAGGGGGCATGGTAAATGTACAGTTTAGAGTCAGGGCATCTTCTTTTTGAAGCAAAAGGATACTGCTTCAAGTCTGAAGTCGAATCTGTTCATTCTCGAAAGAACATTTTGTAAATACAGATTTGTCCTATAAAGAAGCAAATATGATAAGTAAAATGAATATAAAATTTACCTATCATTTCAAAATGAAGGGGATGCTTACATGTGAATTATTGAGAAAAAGATGGTAATAAAAAAATTGAAATCACGAAAATAGTCAGGAAAGTTTGTGTGTTCTTGCACCACTCTCCTATCTTGGTTTTTCTGGAAAAATGGGTTGCTCCTATTCTGCGATTACAGTCTTACGCAAACGAAGAGCTTTAATTAGAAAATTGGAATCACTCAAATTGACTACAGTTCGACACAACCAAGAAATTGACGTTAGTATTCTATATCAGAATTGCCAATGATAGCTTGGGATTGCAAAAGGTGGTCGTCGGTCGCAGTTAACGAGATAGTCAGATTCAGACTCGTTCCCAGTCCCTACTTACTTCCCATTCTGGGAAGGACGAAGGAAAAGAGCGACGGGGAACCAGTCTGGGTCAAATTAACAAGGCTTTCAAATAAGAAAATACCTCAGAGCTTTCGTCTGGGCCAAAAAAGTGATCGCAATAACCAGTTGATCATATCAACGAGGTGGTCGGTGCTGGCTGGGTCGGGAAATCAGTAGCACGCGAAATGAACACTATGTAATAGACAACATGCCAAATTTTTGACGCTTATTAATCGCATATTTTAACTTATTTGAGGAGTGAAATAGTTTGGACTAAAAGCTAGTCTATTCATTAATAGGAAGAACCTCATTCAAGTACATTTTAGAGGGCAATACTGAACAACGCAATGCGAATCAGTGTTCCTTTCGTCATTGTAAATTAATCTCGCTCAAGTACCGGGGTTCTTTGCACTTGAGTTGAAAGCAATCTTCCTCCCAGTTCCAATGCAAACGAAAGATAAGTAAGTAAGATAAGTTTCCTTTATTTACCCTCGGCAAGTGATTATAGCAAGGTGCTAGTGGGGCCGAGCATTAAAACCTTAGAAACAAATATTTCAAACTGAACATAACAAGTTAAAAATCCCAACTGGCAGGAGGCAGACCAGTTAGCTATTTACAAGTGTGGCCGAGGAGTTGAACCTGGGTCGGCCATGAAACAACTCCAGATAGCGGTCAGAGCGGGACTTGAACCCGGGACCTCCGGATTTCAAGTCCGGCGCCCTAACCACTCGGCCACACTGCCTCCCTCAGAAAATCAGTCCTCAAAACAATTTAGAAAGAAAATAAATCCAGCCATCTGAAAACGTAAAGAAAAATCTTAACCATCAAACGCCGATCTTAACCTATAGCTCTGTTTCCAAAAGAAATGGCGGCCATTTTGAAGCGTAACCAATTTTGAACGTTTTCGAACACTGCCCCTTCTACAGCCGAAGCGACCAGCTTTGCCATCAGGAAAGGCCGCCTCTCCTGATCCTGTACGGTGTCCATGGTTTACAGGAGATGGCGGTGGTTTCTCATGAGAAATCTAAATACGATATCAAAGGCGGTAGTGTATTAAAGGCCTTGAGCAAAATGGTTGGTCATAAAATTTTGCACGAAGTCAATTAAGCGGGAAGGGATCGGAACGCCTGGGTAATACAGAGAACTGTGTATCTAAGCGGGATCCTCATCAGAGTCAAACTGTTATATCCTACTGTACTTCGATCACTGAGTTCGATAATTAGCGGTTTTAAAGGCTCTACACGGCTTTATCAAACTTACAACCTAAAAACTTGAGACTGACGTTTTTAATCGAAGATAAGTCGCCAAGAGGTGACGAATCGTAACTCACAGCGGTGTACGCCTGCGTCCATGTTGGACAGTAAAGGGGCATGGGGTTTAGTTTTTTTTTCTTTTTAACAGTTTCTTGGGAATATGGCGAGTCCCGGTACGTATCCTCTGGTCTTTAAAGTTTTATCGACAATATATAACTTTGGGAAAGGTTAGAAGAATTGACAAAAAAAGAACGTTTGATAAATTCATTTGCAGTCCATAGAGTATATGTGTGAGCTACCTGCCAATTTTCAGGAGCACCCAAAGGATGATGGGGGCCAAGCAAGGGTATATTTGCTGGCTGAGAGAAATGTGTCTTTCGATTTGCTGGGAAAATTCCAACTTTTAGCCAAGAAACTCAAAAAGTAATATAATTCACTGAAAAGAAAGCCATTTCCCATATCAGTACTAGTTGTTGTACATAGTATATATTATTTTGTAACTACTCCCGAGAGTTCGTACCGAATTGAGACTGCCATTATATCTGCGCGTTGCAGGTACCGGGGTCACCTTGCACCGGTATTGACCCGTAACATAATTAGATTTTGGACTCCGTGTAAACGAGTACAGAGTCTCAATAGGGAACCGGAAGGACCTTGTACATTCGTACCCGGTGACATACAAACACCCCCTTAGGCTCAAACCTTTTTTTTCAGTTAACAAGGCAGTTGGGAATTTCGTTTACCCTGTATGATTTGTCAAATGGTCTTCGAAATTGGGATAAGCAGAAGACAACGAATACCACGACAAAAGTTAACCAAGAGCAAAACTGTTTAATAGCTTCTGAGCTCTGTTTACAACTGATGCCAGACTCGAATGATGATTAAAGCTTTGTTATTACTCTTTACTTCGACCAGGCCAATCAACTGTCAATGCAGGTCAATCTAAAACTTAAGCTATAAACGTAATTCCTTGCGTAGTAGGTCGTATGCAAAAGTAAGAATGCACACAAGAAAGACTAACATAAGATTAACATATTTCTCTTCCAGGTAAACAGTGTCGAAATCTTTTTCAAGCTAAATTTTCGACATCGTTCCCTAAGTATCTGGCCGAAACAAAGTAAAGAGAGCAACACAAAAATTACAAGGAACATTTTTATCAATTAAAAGTTATGTCATTTCTTACCTAAACATAAGTTAAAATACAGATTGAAGATTGTTACATAACAGTGTTTCTAGACGAAAGTTACGTTAATTTTAGAACACCACTTTCTTGTCCATTCTCGACTTATTCAAGGTTCCGCATTCGAGTCCGAGTACGACGTGCTTCTGGTCTTCGTACACTTCACGAACACTATTAACAATCAAATATCTTGTCCAACACTTGTGATTTAAACGTTTCCCTCTAAAAACAAACCGACTAAAAAGCAAGAGATATTCAATATTAATATTACAAGTGGTACGAATTCAGCAGGAAACACGAAGAAATTACACTTAAAAATGATCAAAGCAAGGTAAAAAAAGTCATTTTCAGGAAAACGCTAACGAATGTCCAAACTTGAGATCTAAAACCAAAGCAAGCAAATAGATGGACTGTACATTTCTTTATGAGGATTAACTCCGGATGAACGATTAGCAACGGATGAACGAATCGAACATCTTACAACCTCGGTTTCATGCCAAAATGAAAATCGTACCAAGGAATAAATATCAAAACCTTATCAACGTACTACTAAGAACGAACAATCGTTCTAAAACGTTGCGATCATCATCATTTCAAACTAACACACTCACTATTCCCAGTATTCTAAAGAACCACAAAATACATAACACAAATATTCTTTAAACCACAATGCATACGATAACTGCACTCATTAAAAAAAAATCCTGTTTCATTACTTAGCTATAAAGCGTAAATAAAATATGAAACTTATGAATTTTCTGTGCAACGCTTATCCTGAAAAGTTTCGTATTTTTATCATTTAACAAATCGCAAACTGTTGTATGAAACTTTATTGTGGGTATGTGCAAGTTAAGTTGTGATCTATAAAGTCCTCATTTGCTAATGTAACAATCACTATTTTATTCTGTTTAAATGAGTTTATCGCCCGAAATACAGTTCGCTTCGACTTTCTTCAGTATTAAGAGCCTTTCTTGACTATTCGTTATTTCCTGATCCCTCTCTCAGTCTAACTGTATAACAAACGGTACCTATTGTCACTATGTATGCGAAGGGCAAAACTGGGATACGCATCACGTGGATTGTGTGTTGGGAACTCAACGCCATACAACAAATCTAGGGAAACTTTAGCTCAGG
Organism: Siderastrea siderea; assembly: GCA_964030785.1. Classification (NCBI taxonomy): domain Eukaryota; kingdom Metazoa; phylum Cnidaria; class Anthozoa; order Scleractinia; family Rhizangiidae; genus Siderastrea; species Siderastrea siderea. Next base: position 17,713 of record CAXIQD010000003.1, read on the forward strand.
GCAACTCGTTAATAAAGGAAAGAGAGTTAAATAATTGCTCATGAATAATTAAAATTTTCAAGGAGCTAATTTCTTTGTATTTCTTTGAATTTCTTTTCCCCTAGGGATTGTTTGGGCAAGCTCTTGCTGCCCTTTCTACATTTGAACGAAGGAAAGCTACAGGAACTTTGGCTAAATATTTCAGATACTATTTGAGAGAAAATATCAACGAGTGAGTAAATATGGCTCCTTAATGCAACTAATCATGCCCAACTAATGAATTTCAAGAAAACATTTAAAGTTTTTTGTTCTGGAGATTAGCTTCTCCTCGCTATGTGAAATCAAGTCCAAGTGAGTAATGTCAAGTAAATGTTTCAAGAAATGCCCGAAAGTATATAAAAGGCACCTACATCTTGATGTTAAAAAATGACGCGAGCTCGAAGCTAAAGCAGTTGGCCATTGTTTCAATGCTGAAGCCGAGAATCTGTTTGCAAACCGCCGCTCATTGGACTGAACGCTCGTTACATTTTAAAGCCAGAAAGAGCTGGTATATAACTCTTTGGAAATAAACGATCATAAAATGTTATAACTGTTTGATCGGGAAATTTCCCTGAAAAGCGTAAAACTCAAATCAACCGTGAAGTAGAAACAGCTGTATATATTAAAAGTACTCTTGAATTCGAAACCTCTAGAACTTCCTGTTTACAGAGAATATGCAAAACCATTGAGCCTTTCTAGAAGGAAAAAAAATAATGATAATTTCAGTGTAGTTCGTTCAAACACGGTCTGAGATTTGTCTGTCTCCTGAGCATTCGTTATGTGAAGACGATTCAGTAACAAAGATGTAGATAAATCTTGAAATAAATGCCACGATAAGGATACGTAGTAGGCGGATCTATCAAAATGCTATTGAAAGAGTCATTTTTCCTCTTTAATTATCATCTCGTGGTCTTCTGGCTCTACGGCTTGGAGCGAGTTCCATTCGAAAGCCTTGAGTAAGTCCTTCACCTCGGCACCATCGGCAAAGAATTCTGTTAATAGCATTTCTGGATCAACCAGACCCGCTTCCAACTTATCAGTATTGAATGGCCATTGCCGCTGAATTTTCCTTGGAGGCTCTGGCAGCGTTGTAGACCAACAATCGACATTTATGGCCTCTTTACACTCGTCTGGGTAGTCGTAAAAAAGGCCAGGGTGGATGGTTCTCCCGTCGTTATGTGAAATTGGTACAAGCAGGATGGGCGGCAGGTAATCAAGTTCCATGTGTAGCTGAAGAAGCCGTGCGTAGACCAGGCTCTGGTGAAGGTACCATCCATATGTAGTGGATTTCTTCCAAAACCCTAACAGGTCCACAACTTTCCAATCCACAATGACGTACTTGTCACATTTTTTTTCTTTGTCGTAATACCAGCCTATTGCATCAGCTTCAGCATCCTGCCACAGGTAGACTTTTTGCAATCCCTCCTCTTTGTCATAAACGTAGGCATACAGAGGAAAATCGCATTCGAAAAGCTTTATGTCAAACTTTTCCTTGATAGTCTTAAACAATTCGTCGGCCAACTTTTCATCTGCCTTTTCTTCAATCTCTTTCTTCGCCAGTCTACTGCTAAGAAGTTTGTGCCAATAGAGACCAAGTATATTGTCATATGGAGGGCCATACGTTTTCTCAGATCCTTCTGCTCGCAATTCTAGTAGCCCTTCGTCTCGCTTTAAGCTGTCAAATTTCTCTCTGATCACTTGTTTTTCATCTAGAACGATAAAATAACCCTCTTGTAATCGGTGATCAGACAAACACGTACTATGTAACTGTTTCACTTATACAGAAAGAAAAACAAAAACGCTAAGTTTTCAATGTGTTAAGATTATCGTAGACACCTTATACAGGACTGCCTTATCGGCGGGCGAGTTCTGTCTGTATAAAGGAGAACATCAACACTCTCCGACGAACATTGGCGGAGTAATTCTGTTTGTAGAAAGACGAACAAGAAAAAAACTCGCCAATGATCATCGGCGAGGTAGTTCTGTCTGTATAAAGATCAACACCAAAATTCGCTGATCGATGTTCATCGGCGAGGTAGTTCTGTCTGTGTAAAAAAAGAAGTCCAAAACTTGCCGTTGAACATCCTGGGGAGAATGTTCATCTCCACGTTAGTTAGAACAATGTTCTCCACAAGTCACCGTTTTTTAAAGGTCTTAATGGGGTTTATTCAATCAATTTTGATCTCGAGTCACAGTTCGTCAACTCACACGCACTCACAAAGTAATAATCTGACACTACTATATATATAGATATTTGTATGGTATGGAAGCGTCCTAGATCCTGGATCACGTAGCAATTTCCGGTATCTGTCAAAAGGCTTCTAATGATTGGTTCCTTCGAATCAGACCACAAGTGAACGTATGCCACGATAAACAACAAATAAATCGAATGCTAAACATCATTATCTCACGCAATCTACAATAAGCTCCAGTCTCCAACAATCCTCAAATAAGAACACCAAAACTCGCCCATGATCATTGGCGAAGTAATTCTGTCTGTATTTTAGGAAAACCCCAAAACTTGCCGATAATCATCAGCGAAGTAGTTTTGCCTTTAACTGATAAAGAAGAACCACAAACCTCGCCGATGTACTTCCCCGGCCTCCGGCGAAGTAATTCCGTCTGTATAAAGAAGAACCAGGAGCCATAATCGGGGACGGAGACCGTAAGCGCGGGGTCCACGCAGCCCCATCGAAAAAGACAAATGTGCTATTTTTAGAAAAAATTGCGCCACCCTCAACGTCATAAACGCGCGTGGCTACACGCAAATTTGCGTACAACGAGGGCGTGCTGGATATGACCATTATAACAGTTTCGATATAACGCGCGCTCTGATTGGTTGAAACAGCGTGCTTTATCAGAGTACAGATGCACGGAGTAGCCCGTGACGCTATTCTGCGCGCGCTGGCAAGCTGAAAACCTTTCTTGCGCGCGCTTGCAAGCTACGAAAAAACTTGATTTCTTGCAATTAAAAGCCAGTTTCTTTACAAATGTGAGCAAAGCTATATTATAAAACAAATAAAAAAGCCAAAACCGTGCTTTGTTCTGTGATAAAACACTCAAGGAAGTGACGAGAGCACTCAAGAAGTAGGGAGAAGCACTCGCCTGCGGCTCGTGTTCACCCTACACTTCTTTCGTGCTCTCGTCACTTCCTTGCGTGCTTTATCACAGAACAAAGCACGGTTTTGGCTTTTTTATTTGTTAAAGATGGTTATAATTATTTGATATCCAGTATGCCCGAGTACATAATTGTTCTAATTATTAAAAACGCAATCACTAATTGCCATAAAATCAAGAAAGAGAAAAAAAGAGAGAGAAACTTCGAGATAAAAGGGAGCAAGAATCGATCGCCATCACATGACTGACCAAAAAAGGCGCCAAAACCTTGCGAAGTGTTGCAGCGTTTCTTTGCGGAGCTGAATGAATCAATGAAACTGCTCCGAAGCGAACGTACAAGCACAAGGTTTGGGGAAAACCTTCCAATTATGGGCTCTGAAATGTGGTACGCGTTTGATTTTTCCTGAAAATTGTTGTAATCGTCGTTCAAAGCGGATTGAAGCTGTTCGATCTCGGCTCACCGTTATGGCTGCGGGAGTTCAAATGAACGAGTTTGAAATCGCTCCGTTCGCACAACGCTGACAACAGAGCCATCATGTGTTTGTTTGATCCAACTGAAGACAGAATTAATAATTAAACTTGAACGATAATTTCTATGCAGCTCACTGAAACAAGACTATGGAGGTGAGAAACATTAGAATTCAATATCTTACTTTTTAAACGCAAACCACAAAACGCAGTTGTTCTCAGTGACAGTTTAGAGCCCGCCGACGGAATGGTAAAAATAACACTCAAACAACTGTGAAAGCGATTCGACGTATTTTACATGGCATCCGACTTGTGTCTAATGTCTGCAGCTGCTCAAGGGAACACAGATAGAGCCACAACGAGTACAGGTAAACCAGTGTCAATTTTGCGTGGTATAGCCAAAAAATGTCGCCTTTTCTGGTACTGAATTTGTTCAATGCTTGTTGTTCAGACTGCTGCATGATTTTTGTACTGACTCACCATAAAAAGTGTGACAATGTTTATTAAATGCTTCTTTCCCATTTTACTGTGCTTTATTTTGTCTTGTCTCGAAACTTCGGAGTCAAAGCCTTCCGTATAAGACCTACTGTTTGTGAAATTTTAAGAACAAGTGATTGACTTGACGATGAAAGAAATTGTAAACACAGCGCTAAATGCTTAAAATTCTATTTCTACGGTTTCATTTCGTCCTATGAAATCAAGCACTCTGAGACAACTTAGATTTGTGTCTCAGTGACGTTCAGTTGTAATTTCTCCTCAATTTTGCTTCGATACAAAGTGATTTTTCTCGCCGGGTTGTGGGCGGAGAAAAAAAATTAAGCTCGATCACTCTGTAGTTGAAACCCTTGCCACGTCCACTGCGCTATGTATCCCTTCTAGGTTCGTAAATTGCCCAGAAAGTAATATTCAGTACTAGGGCAGCATGAAGTCTTACTTCGTCTTTCTCCTTCTCATCGACGGAAGTAGTTTTTTTTCTTAGTGTTTTTGCAGTTCTCTATTTTGTCGACGATTGATATCGCACCGCGAGAGCATTTGCTTGAAAACAAAGCGCGCCTTTCACTATTCTTTGTCTTCATTATAAACATTTCGGCAAAGGCGGGCATTATTTCAGAAAACATACACTGAGAAATCTTGACAAATGTTTTCTTTACTGGTTCGGTATTTGAATATATATATATTATTTGCCGGCCGGGAGGTCCGTATTGAGAAAAACTGTGCCAGAGGTCTTGAGTACGGCCCGAGACCGCAGGCCGAGGGCCGTGCTGAAGACCGAGGGCACAGTTTTTCTCAATACGGACCGACCAAGGCCGGCAAATAATATTTTTATTTTTTTCTTGTTGTTTTTCAAAAGTTAAACGTGTCTTGTTGTTTTCGGAAAGCAACGTTTTGCAAGCGCGCGTAAAATGAACCATGAAACGAAGCCGTTTGTGACACCAGAGCAGCAAAATACGCTTTTTTGCTCTGTTAAAACTCAGAAATCACAGGAAGCAATATAACTAAAAGAAACCCCTTTATTTTCCCAAATTTCGATACATGTAGCTAACTCCTGCTCGCCCGTTCCGTTGACCGCGGTCAAGATCGGAAAATTCCGCCCTCTCCCGGAACCAATCAGATTGCAGGATTTGGTTCATCTTGCCCGCTCACGCGCTGAGAAAAAAAATAAATGTTACTATTTTTCTTGCAGTGGAAAAAGTGACAACGATTTATCAGTGCGTTACTTTTCTTCACAACGTGCTTGGAAAATTATTTTACAGTCTTTGCGGCTGCCCTTCAATCTCTGTACGTCCTCAGAGGAAATATATTTTCGAGATGTATTTTCCCTTTTCCTACCTGATTCGCCTTCAACTGATTTTTTCGTGGTTCGACGCCTTTTTTGCCTATAAAACGTTTCTTCCGTCTAACGGGGAAATCCTCGTCCGACATGTCCGACACATCTTCGCCACAGGATTTTTCTAAAATATTCTCACTGCCATCATCGGAATCACTTGTATAATCCTCATGTCCAGAGTCACTATCCAGAAATTCTCCCCAAGGGTTTGCCTCAAATTAGGAAGTGACACTGATGACAGAAATTGAATTTATTCATCTCCAACGGAGGTAATTTCCGACGCCATTTTGTTTGTTTTTCTCTGCGCGGAGTCCTCGCAACACATACACGCGTGTGTCACGCGCGATGGCGCAATTTTTTCTAAAAATAGCACATTTTTCTTTTTCGATGGGGCCAACACCACTACTGAAAATGGCACTTAGTTACGGTCTCCATCCCCGATTATGGCTCCTGGAAGAACCCAAAAAACCCGCCGATGCTCAGCGTCGAGGTAGTTGTGTCTATATAAAAAAGAAATCCGAAACTCGCCGATCATCATCGGCGAGGTAGTTCTGTCTTTTAAATAAAGAAGAACCACAAACCTCACCGATTTTTTAAACTTCCGCGTCCGCCGAAGTAATTAACAGAACTCGCCAATGATCATCGGCGAGTTTTGGTGTTCATCTTTATACAGACAGAACTACCTCGCCGATGAACATCAGATCAGCGAGTTTTGGTGTTCTCCTTTATGGAGACAGCGAACTGCCTCGCCGATGAACATCGGCGAGTTTTGGTGTTCTCCTTTATACAGACGGAATTACTTCACTGTTTAACATGCATAGCCAACACATATTTATTACAGATTTAAAAGATTTGTGTTCCTTGCACTACTTACGTTTCCTTTATAATATTTTATCCTCTTCCAGTCGGTTTGATTTGACGCAACTAAACAACCGGCCACAGAATTTGCAACCTCAGCGATCTTAGGTCTCTTCCCTTTGATGTTTGTCCTACAATCTTTTAGCCTCTCTTTCACAGCAATTTCTTGATTCTTCTCATCCTCGGTGATCTTCTCCCCTGAATCCGGGGATGGACCATGCTTTCCCTCTATTTCCATTGCTTAACTTTTACGAGTGTTTACTCGAGAACGTAGAGCGTTCTGATTTTTGTGTGTCTCTGCGAGCTTATACATGCACTTAACTTGAGCATAAGGCTTTTCGAGCGTTGGGGAGGCTGACACGAAAGCTTTTAGAGGAGTGTGCCGCCCACTCGTTTCCCATGACGCGTCTTCAAAAACAGTACGGTAGCCAATTAAAATCACTTCTGGTTATCCAAACGTCAACGCACTGCCAGCCATCGACTAGCGATGTAATGGCCGCTGAGAAGAATTGTGATATTTGCCTGGAAAGTCCGTCTTGGTGAGTCTTTACACCCTTCCACTTTTCTGCGAAACCAACGACAAAGAATTTCCAAGCGCTTTAAGCGGGAAGCCAGTAACAGTCGCAAAATTGTTCCTAGATGTCTTGACAAAGAAAGGCAACCGTTGCGCGAGGAAATTAGAGCCCCGTTAAGGGGGGCTACGAAAGTCGCTAGTCTGAATTTCAAAACCCTTCGTTTCACGTATTGAGCAGGAAGCCATGTCCCTGTCGGTATTTTACTATTGAGTTTGCGCTTGTCTTCGTCGCTGTCGCAGTTTCAATCCATCTTTGTGTCGTTTGTCGCCATTTCATCCTTTCAAGGCCATATCGCTTGTCGAAATTTACCCTAACAGGGCCTCAAAATAGTGAACTGTTATGTTGTATTTGGAAATACAGCGAGCATTTGATGGTAGTTCTGGCGATGAGCAATCTGAAGAAATTGTGGCTCCATCAGAGTTAT